>BGPR01009284.1:21760-43409 GCA_013235015.1 Araneus ventricosus | reverse complement strand
CCCCCCCCCCCCCAACCGGGGGTACCAGAATAGACCCGTTACAGCCACGAAATTTGGCACACAGGTAGTCTTAATGGTGACTCAATGCACCTCGAAGCCGAAATTTTTTATTTAATGCTTTGTGTTGTTTTGGGTGATTTTTTGCACTAATTTCTCAATAGCATGGTTTCGGATAACTGTACGAGAAAAATAGACCATCGGAAAGAGCACGCGATTTTCGTTCTAACGAAGTTAGTTTTGAATTTCTAACGTAATTTACTGAATTTTGAGAAATTTTTAAAAAATAGCCAGTTTTGCAATCGAAATGTTATTTTTGTTTTTAAATTTGTTACATCTGATTTTCTAATAACACTATCATTTTCAATTTTTTCAGCTTATAACTAGAACGGTTCTGTCGGATTTAAAACAAGAACGGTTAAGATACCTTTTCCCGTTTTTTTTTAAATTAAATTTTTCCTGGGCAGATGAAAGTTATTTTTATCGACCGAGTTTTCTCCTGCGACACTTCTCCGGAACACAGCTGGCTATTTGATTGGATGAAGAGGAGGTGACGTTATAACCTTGAATTGAATGACTGATTATTATTTTCGGCAGTATCTTAACTTATTTATTCATCTCGCATACTTTGCTTGCAGCATGATAATTTTCACGTTGCAATTTTTTAATATAAAAATAAGCGGGAAAATCAATAATGTGTATCTTGTGTTTTGATTTTGTTTTCAAAATTTTTTCCATGCCATTGTGGGCATTTTTTTTTTTTTTTCATTTTGTTGAAGTCCTAATTCCATGGGCAACGCCGTGCGCGTACTGCTAGTATTCTATAAAAAAAATGAATAGATTCTAAAATAAGACAGTATATTTTACAAAAACAACGAATGAATTCTAAAATGGACAGTATATTCTAAAAAGAACATAATATTTTATGAAAATAACGAACCTATTCCAAAAAGAACATTATATTCTATAAAAGCAATGAACATATTCTAAAAAGAACAGTTCATCTGTTAGAACCGATTCCAAAATAATAATAAAATTAAATTTTAAAAATTTAATTTTTTATCTAATCATTAATTTTAGCGAAATAAATTAACATTTTGTTGTTATATTCTAAAATGACCAGTATATCCTATAAAAATAACGAACTGATTCTAATATTTCGCTAAGCATCCTTCCACTGCATATTTATTATTGCTGTCAGTTTCATAAACAAAACACTGTATTCACTGATATGTCAAATAAGATGTCACAAGCGATGTAATCAAAAGTGACATGTCTCCATTCTTGTCTGACACGCAGATAACCATCGAAATGAAAACAAAACATTACATAAAAATAGGTGGCATTTTGTGTCACGTTCGTTTAACCTTCGTTTCTATTTACATAACATTTGCATTTCTTTTTTGGTGTTATGAATAGATCATGGTTGGAATCTTAAAATCCTATTTGATTGTTGGTTTGTTTACAATTTGAATTGTCCTATACGCGCATTTTAAATTTTCTTTATACTGCCTCTGCATTATTTTTTAATTGAAAAAAAAACAGTTTTTTTTAGAAGATGTAGCTGAGAAGATAAAAAAATATATATATATAGACGAGAATGGACCTTCTAAGGTGTTTTAAATAGCAAACAAAACTTACAAATTTCCCATTACACATTTGCCAAATCCATTTACCTAATATTTTGAACATTTAGTTCAAATTAGTTTTGTCTCTTCTACAAAAAATGTCATATTATTTGTCATTTTGATTGCTAATAATTTTTGTCTATTAGTTTCTTAAAAATATTACGCATTAAACAATTAAAAAAAGCATGCAATGAATGATTAATATATCTATTAGCAAACTCAAGCGATTAATGAATAAATAATTTATTAATAAACTTAAAATTAATAACAATTTTTACGCATATTTTCATACCTTATCAGTTTTAATAATAAAATTCTTAAACTGGTGCGCGAGCTCGCGATACCGAATAATAATATAGCTCTAAAGCAGAGGTTCCCAAGCTGTGGTACACGTACCCTGGTGTACGCGAAGGATTATTTGGGGGTACGTGAAATCAAAATCGTTAATGGCGGAAAGAAGAAAACATTAGGGATTTAAAAAGTTAGAGAATTTTGTTTCTCCCAGTGAATACTTGCTATTTAATAACTACAACACTTGAATAGTTGATTATTACGAAGTGTAATTTTTAGCTATCCTTATAAATTAAAATAAAATAATTACAATACTTGTTTCATTTGCTTCGGCATTGAACTTATACTATTGTAAAAATGGAATAAAATGTCAAATCAAGGATAAGTTCTTCACATATTATTAATTTGAGTCATTTCAGTTTCATTCTAACTTAAGCTAACTTTAAAATTATTGATAAAAACTTCTTAGGGGGGGATTTGGATATGATAGTAGGGGGTGCGAGAAAACAAAAAGAATAATCAAGGGGTACGCGAGAGAAAAAAGATTGAGAAACCCTGCTCTAAGGAATTTCTTCTCATTTCTTTTATTTCTCATGTTTAATTCAAAAAGCGATTCATAAACTTGCCTTGGATGACTATACGAAATAGTTTCAATTCATGCGATATCTCAGTCACATGACTAAGGTACTGCATATGCCATCTAGCATTTAACAGCAGGCTAAATAGATTCAATTCATGCGATATCTCAGTCACATGACTAAGGTACTGCATATGCCATCTAGCATTTAACAGCAGGCTAAATAGATTCAATTCATGCGATATCTCAGTCACATGACTAAGGTACTGCATATGCCATCTAGCATTTAACAGCAGGCTAAATAGATTCAATTCATGCGATATCTCAGTCACATGACTAAGGTATTGTATATGCCATCTAGCATTTAACAGCAGGCTATCTTGCATTGAGCTGTGACGTCGCCTCTTGCTTCCTCAGATGGACAGATTCAGATATTTAAAGAGTTTATTTTTACTTACTTCTAAATGAGAAAAATTGGTTGAAAAGTGATCTTTCATTTTTTGACGATCAAGACGCTGGTTCCTGTAATGGGTTGTTTCATAATTATTTTGTTACCGTTTGCTTGATAGAATTACTGAAATTCCAGAATTAATCGAAAATTGTCTGAGGTCTGCTCTATTCTCGTGACATGTTTTAAAAAAACTCTTTTTTTTTATTATTTGTGTTTTATCAATTTTTATTCGTGACTAAAACACTTCAGTTTTCATCACTTAAAAGCTAAAAGAGCTTTTTTTAGATGTGTCTTCTTCAAACATCTTTAAACAGCTTAATCCATGAACAATAAAAGTACTGAAAATTTTTTAACGTAACGCAGCAACGTCTTGAATGTAAATTACTTTTTTATTTTCTTTATTTCCGCCTTCACACCCACACACAGAGCGATTCGAAAACGTAACGCAACATAGACAGACGGACAGTCAGAGTCACCTTGACCACAGAGAGATGCAGACAAGAATGAAAATTGATGGAGGAGTCTCTTCTCCTATTGGTCATTACCCCTCCCTTGACGTCATCAAAAGAAGAGCGAAAAAGTTCTCTTCTTTTTGCTCTTCATCCTCTCTTAGTTGAACTGTCGTTCGCTGGGCGGCGCTGTTGTTCCCTCTGTCTCTTCGCCAGAGTTGAGGGAAATTCGAAAGGTTTCATGAAACCGAATGTTTGGGATTTTATTGTTTTGTTCTGAATACGTTTTCATAATTAACGTGTTGTTGAGTAGAGTGTTAGAAATATAATTTAGATATGGTTTGATATTAACGGAATATACTGAAAGCTTCAAAAATTTTATTGTAAACAACTGCATGAGTATTTGAAGAATTAGTTTCAAGCATTTCGATTCGAGAAAGATCAAGGGCTTTTGAGACAACTTTCGCAATCATTTTAGTTTTTTAGAAAGTTATTAATTTCTTTTATGTTCCTGAATAATTTTTAGGTAGTCCCCTACATAGATTTCGAATTTTGGCTGTAAAATCTCTGGCTTTATTTTTTTTAGCTTTTATGTGTTCTTAAATATTGCGTATATATTCCAATTTGTCACTCTTGCATTTTATTATTTTTTCATTTCATATTTTAATCAAATTATAAATAAAGCAACATGCTTCAGGTTTTTTATTTATTAAATAATATTACAATTCGAGCTTCAAGCTTAAATTTAATTGATCTAATTTTTTTTTTCTAAATGGGCAAATTTTAATGCGTTCTTTTTAGAATTACACGATTTTTGGTTTTAAATATTGCGCTTATTTTTTAAATACCTTAAAAATATTCTATCTAAGTTGATATAAATGTGAGAATTATTCTTAAAAATTTATCAATAATAGGACCATAATCTTCTTAAGTTGAATCGTTCCTCTTATTCTGTTTTACTATCACAGGTAAGTTAAAAAGATAATTTCTTTTTTTTTCTTCAATAATTGTTTCCGCTTCCACGTTATCATTGATCATTCTAATAACTTAGCAAGCTGCATTTTATTTAATTTATTTGTTTTAAGTGCTAATTAGAATTCCTTTCTGATAAAATAACTTACTTTTATGACTTTAATAGAAAATGTGATTCAACTCTTCTTCAACTGTTAACCTTGAAAACTTTCGAAAAGACTTCCACTGATGTGGCGTGGAAGTTTGGATAGGGGGCATCAGCTTAAGTGTCGTTCTCGTCATCTGACGTCGGTTTACAATTACAAAGTCGATTCCAAAATAGTTTTCAAAGGCTTTAAAATGGGGCGTTAATCTAATTAAATAAATTATCCCAATTTTTTTGCACACACGGAATATGAATAGTAAAAGTCATAATCTCTATTTTTTGGTGATTAATGGCAGCTTCCACAGCTTTTGAATATTATTAATTTCCGTTATGCGTAGATTCTTATTGTCATTAGAGTGAATGGTGACTGTAACAACACGTCGGTTGATATAGCTCTTTTTCAACTCTATTTCCTGATTGATTCACCTCTATTACCTTAAATATCCCGAGATGAAATTCAGGAAATCTTTATCGTAAATATTGATACTTCTAAGCAGTTTTTAAAAAACTTCTTCGACATATCAACAGTAGTTTAAAAAAACACCTGTCGTCATCAAAAATAATAAAGAAAATGATTTCCAGTTAGAAAATAATACAGAAAATAAAATTACTTTTCTGCATTTTTTATAATTTTTTCATTTAATCTGTTGTTCCATCCAGTTTTAGTCGGTAGCTTCTGATAGAAACTTGTTCTTCTTGCAACGTGCATCATCAGGTTCAAAGACCTACATTACTTTTTTTTTTCAGTAGAATTCCTTGAACAACCTTGGCTTGACCTTGAAGCCTTGAGCGATTTGTTTGATCCTTCTCCTTCATACGTATAATGCATATTATTTCATTCCTTGACTCGAAGGTACAGAAGTCTGCCTTTACTAGAAAGAGCGTGTGACCTATATCGAACGAGAGCTAATGTCACGTTTCGAATGCAGCGCCATTTGCAACTAAAAGCTTGTTAAGCATTTTACTATTCTTTTATAAATCATATACTTTCCTTTATTAATTCGAAAGCAAGCAACTCTTAATTTTTTTTCTAAACGCATGTTAAGAGGATTATTGATGGGATTTTAATTAGTTTTAAGTATATGTCTGGTGAAAACGAATTCTGAGTCAATAACATTCTTTTATCTTAGCTTAACGGTGACTTTTAATTACATCCACTTAAAAGTCTGACCTAGTTAAAAAATACCGTCTGCGAAATATGTTTTAAAATTCGAATTAATGGAAGAGGTGTTTCTTTTTTTTGTAATGTCGTTATTTTCCCTAAAACTGCATTTTGTTTTCAACAATTTGAATAATTTTTGCTGGTGACAGATCAAACTGAAATGAAGCAATGCTATTATCTGAGACATTCGTTTCGGATTAACATTTCAGAGAAAAAGAATATGGAGACCTTTCGAGGAGGGTGCCATTTTTTTTCTCTTGACCGAATCAGATCGCCAATAATTTTAGCCCGTTTTTTGATGGCAATTTTCATCTCTTTTTTGATTACGGGTTGAAAAGAACTATGGAATGAATAGAGGATAATAGCTTTGTGTGCTGAAAATCCCCAAAAATCCCCAATCAAATCAAGTCAAATATTTCAGAAATAATGATGTAAATCTGAAAAACATTTTGCGTTATATAAATGTTTCGTTTGGGTTATATCTCAATTTTGCAAATTTTGTAAAGGGTGAGGAACAAATTGAATTTTACACAATCAACACATCGTTGCGTGAACGGGGTACAAAACTTTGCCCCGACCTGGGGGGAGGAGCTGGACATCCGACTGGCGCCAATTCTGCATCTTTTGCTGATAGTATATTACAAATAACCCCTGCATAACGCGGCGCTTCTATAACAGAGTCAAGGGTGGATTAAAGGGGAGGCGCAATAGGCGTACTCCAGGGCCCAGGGCTTAAAGCCGGGAGGGGGAGGGGGGTTCGAAATGAAGATTTATACAGAGAATATTTCTGACTTTTTTCACATTTGTTTTGAGCATTTTTTTAATATTATGTAGTTTATTGGTCGTGGTTTTACAAATTCTTTTATTTATCAGAAAACAAAATAATTGTCTTTTTTTAAAAAAATTCCTTACTAGTTTCTTCATTTCAAAGAATTCATCATTCACAAGGTTCTTTCAGACCGTTTTCTACACGGCTGAACACTGACAAAACGGAGTTTAAAAAAAAACAGCGTTGTAAGTTCCCGATTGTAATCCGTTTGTCATTTCAGTAGAGAAATGGCTAATTTCTTTCGCAAGCCTAAAGCATAAACATCATTCTGCTTTGAATATTAGACAAGGACCCAATGATTTATGTAATATTCAGTATTCAGCCTATAATAGATTGCGAAAATTCAGTTGTATGTCATCAATTACGGCAGAGTACTAAACCGAATTCTACAGGAAATTATTATTCAACGTAAAATCCTTGTGATTACAACGGACAAAGAAAGAAACTTCAGCGTAGGGTTAGCAGGAAAAGATAAAAGATTCTCCAACCTTGGTTGTGGCATCTGAATTTTATGCATACGCTTGAAGAAGTTTCGTCGTATATTACGAAATCCCCCAACAAGATTCGACGCCGAGTGATTCTCAGATAAGATATAAATACTCTACAATATATTGTATCTGCATTCATCTTTTGGTGATTGTATATTACAACTAATCACGGTATATTGTTTAACAACGGATTCGGAAACCCTCCGCGCTTTTGCGCATGAGCCGGGCGGAGTTATTTTCATCAAAATAGAGGAGAAAGTGCAGAATGGAAGGGTGATGTTTGCATTTTACTTAGCGTGATCTAACAAAGAACTCCGGAAATGTGCTCATATGACTCATTGCCTGACACCCTTTTCCGGTGTAAAATCGTGCAAAAGTGCTAGTTTCGGAATCCGTTGCTAAACAGTAACACAGTTGCGCTCTAACGTTTTTTGGAGAATGGAGTTTATTGATGTCAGTGAGTGACAAAGATAACTGCGTATACCATCTAAATATGAACAAAATGTAGCGCTATTTGACGCACTGCGCATATACACTGTAAAAAAAATCCCGTAAAATTTACGGTTTTAAACTGGCAGCTGGGTTGGTTGTGCAAAACCGTAAAAGTTACGAAGTAAATCCGTAGGCACAACGGTTTTTTACCATACAGGAACAAGTTTTTCCCGTAAAAGTTACGAAGTAAATCCGTAGTCACAACGGTTTTCTACCGTATGAAATAAGTTTTCTCCGTAAAAATTAAGTCATCGAAGTAAGTGACGTCATCGACTGAGTTGAGTTGTTTTTTCCTTCTGTTCGAGTTGAAATGTGCTGATGTGTATTATCAATTAGGAATATTAATTAATCAAGGATTAATTATAAATTTCAATTAGTTTAATTAATATAATTCTTAATTGAACTTACTTGGACGATTTCGATGCAAGATGGTGACAAAACTTCTAACTCCTCCGAGGCGGGGATCGAAACCGCGTTCATAGAAATAAAAGGCAGCCGCTCTAACCAGTAGACCACCGGAGACTTCATAAACTGAAGTAAAAATAATCTATTTGAGTTTTAAAGTCACTATAGCTCTAGTGGCGCCACTTAGTGGTGTAAAAATCAACTATTGCCAGAACACGCGTTTTAAGGTTAGCTTTCATGAGTGACAACAGGTTACTGCAACATGTGTAAACAACAGCGGAGATGGAACCCTATTAAAAACATGAAATGAATGCAATAAAATTACATTTAAGAAAAGGGAAAGTTATCGTACGGAAAGCAATACCGTATGACGAAAAATAGAATTTGAACTGACGGTTTTAAACCGTTTATGGCTGGAGCGGAAAACGGTGAAAAACCGTTTTGTCAACAAAACAGCTTTAAACCGTCAAATATACGGAAAAAGTCCGAGGAAAAACGGATATTTTTTACAGTGTACTTGTCTTTGAAATCCTGCACTGAGTTATGATGTTCTGCGTTATTTTTTTTAGTATAAAAATATGATGGCTTTTCTAGGGGTCATTATATACGCGAAACTGATGACATATATCTAGGGGTCGTGAGATTTCATATGAAATAAAAACTGCCGAAATCGACCCAATGGTTAGGTCTGGTCGACCCTTTCTTTGGTTTTGCCAGTTATTTTAATTATATAGATGTTAACAGGAAACAGTATTATTTAAATTAAACAAATTTTAAAAACTAATGAAAACTGAATTAAATTTAAAATGTAATAACAGTAATTATTCTACCAAAGCAAATAGAAAGCAAAAAATGAACAATAATTTTAAACAGCCAAAGAATTGTTCTTAACGTTTCGAGGAGCAATTACACAATGCGCAGTGGACTTCAGATTTGAATTTGGTGCGCCTCAATTTAACCCTTTATTTCCGACGGTATTTAAAAGTTCTGCTTTAGCCACCCTTGCATCTTCGTCATTTGACCGTTTTTCCCGACAGTATTCACATGGACACGAGGAATATAGTTCCTACAGCAGTAGATGGCAGATGACGACAAAAATTTAAATTTTTAATTACTAATAAAATTAATTAAAATATTTTATTTAATTAAAAAGGGTTTTTTCATCTTTCCTGGGGTTATTCTGCATTGAAACGTATCTAATGATGCCAAAATAAAATTGAAAAGTTGCTTTTAAGTTAATCCAGTAAATAAAGGCTTAAGTGTATCACGTGCGAATGTTTTAACTCCATTAAAAAGAAAAGAAAAACGCTGACTTCTTTGAGAAAATACATTAGGAAAAAAGAATACTGATTACTTTTTGAACATAATACATATCAAAAACATTATTTCAGCAGTTCCGTGAGAAAAAAAGCAGTAAATGACGAATAGGTTACCAAAATAAAAAATAATGATAACTTAGGGCATTCTGTCGACAAATACATAATTAATATTTTGCTAACTTTGCAAAAGCTGGTGCTTACCACACCATAACCTGTGTCTTTAACGGATCCAGAAATACAACTTAAAAACAACTCTCAAAGCAAAAAAAAAGCGATAAGAGTTCCTCCAAATGAATTCTGGGATTAATTAGGAAGTTCCACTAGAGCACTAGAATGACCCCCACGTATTCAAACTTGTTTATTTTTCACGCTAGAACTATTAAGGTTAATATCACTGCGAAGGTTCCGAAATAATACGCCGCTACTTATTTTCCGTATTGAACTTCAACTGTTATTATTACGGGCAATAATAATATTAAATTAACCGAGGTAATACCCGATTCTGGCGATTGCTCCGTTTCTCTTTTCTCAGTTAATGACAAACCTGAATGCCGAGGGGTGACGGAGGTTGTTCTCCTCCCCCCCTCCATCCATGGAGGAATCGATGGTTGACTGGTTCGGCAAATAATTAGTGTTTTTTATTTTTCGTATAACAAATAGGGTGCACGTAAATTTTTGAAATTAAAATGTGTGCTTGTTATTTTTTGTTGTTGAAAGAAAGTTGATTGTTCCGTAGATATTTTAACTCTTCTTTGCATGATGGTGGAAATTTCTATCATAACATTGAATGCCCAAAAATTATATAAAAGAACAAGTTCACTTTAAGTTGATCGTGTCTGGATACCTTTTTAATGTCCATTGCATAAAAAAAAAACATAGCTGTCAAAAATAAGCAAGTGTCACTATCAGTAAAACGAGCTTGAAGTTGTCATTCCGCTGTTTGTTGTAGTTGCAATAAACGTATGATTTCGTTTTTAATTTTGTTTTATTATATTTAAGTTTCTATTGCTAAAAAAGTGATGTGGATGAAAGGTTTGTAACACGTGTTTCTGTTATTTTTAGAGCAATTTCTGAAAAAGTTTGCGTTTAATCTAACTTTGCATGATGATGGAAATTTCCATCATATTGTTTTTTGCTAAATTTATACTATAAATATATACTAAGATTTTTTAACCATTTTTCCTTTAATTTTGAACATGAATTATATCACCTTGATTTATTTCACCAATAAAGAAAAAATCATGCAAAGAAGGGTTAAAGAACCCTGTATTTCTAAAGCAGTCATTTTCAGCCTGTGAGATCGAAAAAATTAGAAATAGCCAGATAAAATGTTCGCCCATCGGTTTTCTTATAAACTTCTCCAATAAGGAGCGTCTTATGCAAAGCTTCGTCGTGTAATCAGTGGCGTAGGTGCAACGTTCGCCGCCTTTTCTTAACAAGTTGCATAGTGCACATACGCTATATGATCAAAAATATCTGGACACTTTAGGATTTACACCTTTTTTTTGAATTTCTCCAGAGAAGCTTGAGAAACGGCACTTGAACTTCGACTATATGATGAACTCGCATTTTACAGTGAAGATTCGGTCACGAGTGCATTGTGGGGACCGACCACAAATTTATGAAGACGAAAAGGGATTTCAGCTCGTCCCATCTCACAGAAAGCTGATAGTGATTTGAAAATTTCAGCAGTGGTTATGCTTGATATGCTCATCGCTTACAAGCATTTTCGTAAAAATAGCACGCATATTCTGGAAGAGATAATGGCTTTCTCCAAAAATCCCAAATTTTCCCGCATGTTTTTTTCTTATATACGGCAGATTTTTCAATCAAATTAAACGAAACTTACAGAATACTCGAAAATTTGTTAGAGAAGCATTGTATTAAAAGTTGAAGTAAATACTTCAATATTACAGAATGTTAGAGGAAATATGAGTATTTCTTGTAAATAATTTTTATTGCACATGTATGAGACATGTATATGTATGACGTAGAGTCATATTTCATCCACAACTTAAAATCCAGATGTATAGGGCAACTTATAAAAAAATTCCAGTTGAGTACCATTAAGATGTACAAAGATATCGGCATTGTAATAAGCAGAATTTCTGTTTCTCTCTAAGAGAAGCAAAATGGTGAGGGGCTTTCTATAAATTGTTTTTTGAAACAGGAATTTTCGAATAATTTTATAGAATTCAATAAAGGTTGAATATGCTGAATACCCAGGCATACTTATAAATAAAAAGCATAATTTTGATTGCAGTTCGACGATTACTATTCGAAGATTCAAGTTTAAGAAATATCTATTTGTGGAAAAACCCTCATCATTTTGTTTCTCTTAGTGAGAAATAGAAATTCGGCTAGCTGCAATGCCGATATCTTTCCACGTCTTAATAGTATTAAACTGGAATTTTTATATAAGTTCCCCTATTTATTCAGAATGACGAGGTCCGTCCCAAAATAGCCCTCGTGTTGCTTCAAAACGGGACGCTAATATGACTAAATTAAACTAAATGGACAGACAAAGAGACATCCAAAATTTGCGAGTGATAAGATGTACAGTCGTCAACGAAATAAATGGGACACTTCTGTAATTTTGGAATATATTATCGCATCTTCACAAAACTAGTGTCGATGTTAATGGCTCAAGAGGACAGGTTTATTCAGATAAAAAAACTGATTAATCGAGTTAATTAACAGCTATCTCGGAATTTTCCCTTTACGTCTATCACTTTTTTTCGCTGAATCGACTCCCCGTCATGAAAGTAGCCTCCCATAAATTTTTATACAGTTGTGGTGATAATTTCGAGAGTTAAGTATAGGATTTTGAAAAATGGCGTTTCCCATGTTAAATGAATTTTAAAAACTATTGACGATATCTCGGAAAGTATTATATATTTCTCAAAACTTTTTTCACTCACTCAAATAACACTAATTTTTTACATTAAGTCATGAAAAAAATTCATTAATAAAAAATTAAATATTTTAAAGAATTTTTTAATATGACTGTAAAAAAAAGGGAATTGTAACATAGTGAAATTTTTACAAGAGAGCAAAGCTCAAACGATCTAATGCCGGTATCCAAAAAATCAAGTGCATACATATAATAGTTTCTGAACTATTTACAAAAAACTGCAAATTCCCACTGTTGACATGCAACGTCCACTTTTTATGCATATTATATTTATATGCATTTATCGGTCTACTTTTCATGAAGATCGTGTTTCATGAAAAGTAGACCGATAAATACCAATTAATATAATATACGGTCCCTCAAAAAGTGGCCGTCGCATGTCAACAGTGGAAATTCGCAGTTTTTTGTAAATAGTTCGGAAAGTAGTGTTATAAATGGAAAAGACCAGGATATATATAGTATATAAATAGACTAGACGGGGAAGGATGGATTAAATAAAATTAGAGGATTCTATCTGAATTTCTTTTTTTCATACCGTCTCTGACAGAATAAATATCAATTGACTTTTGAAACAACATTTCTGATTTATTAGATTCAAAATAAGTGAAAGAAACTCAAGTTATACTCTGGTTTACGTGCCACGTGCTCAGACCGTTTCTGCAACTTTTAATGTTTTAGAGCTACTAGTAGGTCTGGGACTTAAAATGAAATAATTTTGTTTATCTAGAATAATGCATATCTGTTTTAATCCTTACAAAAAGTCTTAAGATATTTATTGTTTTTTTTTTCTTGTCCAAATAATGTAATGAAGGACATTTTTAAATTTTAACTCATTTTGTTTCGAATCTTTTGCCGTTTTCTTGAAGCTTGACAGAATTAACATAAAAGAACAATTCCGGTTTAGAACGACATTATTATGCTTCTAATTGTGCTGCCTTACCAAATGGAAAATATTTCGGGCTCAGAGCGAGGCCAAATTAAAGGTCTTGCCAACCTTCAAAAATCAGGCACATACTGGATTGTAACAGGTGCGAAATTCGTTCTAAAATGGAACTCGAATAGGAAGAATAAGGATCTAATACAAGTACGTGAAACTGCACCCCCTCTCTTGCGAACCGCGTGTTTACGACAAGATCAATGAAATAATGTTACTTAAAGTTTTAAAAAGAATTTCTCACATCGGTTATAATTATTAAATATCTAATTTCGCATAATTATTTATCTATTTTAAGCAACTCCGTATCAAAATACATAAAACGTTTTTAACCCTTAAATTTACCTTAAAATTATGTTTGAAAATTTTGAATATTTTATTACGACACGGACAAGATTTATTTGGTCTTATTTCTCCCTGTTAAACGTAAAACCTACATTTAATCATACTACAAGAGTATGCAATAGAGACTTATTTAGAGTTCAAGACCTGGACAGAGCCAGGTCTGAAAACACTATAGTTATGAACGATTAAAGTATCCTGCTTAAAATTATGGCAGAAAAAATATCATGTGTGTAATTTTGAAAGAGAAAATGAGTACTGAAAACTACAGAGTAGCTGATAAATCATCTTTGACGATTTCAAAAGTAACCACAACAGAAGAAGTCCCAAAGAAACGATACCTAAGTCATTAATTTTAATCATATTACTGGTTTTTATAAGCTTTTATTCAACTTGAGGTCCTCAAATCTTGAGATCGATTTCTTACCCACTTCCAATCGAGCTACAGCTTTGAAAGTTAGCACAGTGGTGGGTTTCCGGAGACAATACAATATTATGCAAAAAATCTGCAATCTATATCTATTTTAAACCTAACAAAATAACATTAAAATTTTAGTCCTATTTTTGGGCGATAAAATTTGGAGGTGGTAACCTCACGTTACATAGGGTTGTAACAACACCCGGCGCTGTATCTATGAATGACGTAGCTCGTGTTTCTATGCGTCTTGGGTTTACTTTCTATTAGAATTCGACAATAACCAGAAGTAGATTTTTTTTTACTTCGTGTGCGCCAAACGTTCCGCACTCAAAGCAAAAAGATAAAGTTGTGTAGATCGATTCTCTTTTTTTTCTATTACACTGCTGATAATAATTGTAAGTTATCACGTAATATATTAAGGATTTATATTTCAGAAAGTTAATGTCATTAAACCATTTTAAAAATGTAATTGTACATATGTGTATAATAATTTTAACATGTGTTTTATATTGGAGAATTCTATAATTGAATTTGGTTTACTAAGCCTAATATGTCTTGTGTATTCGTGTCAGCCGTCACTAAAAAGTAGAAAATAAAATAAATAATAATAAAAACATTTAAGGTATAAGCTATTATTCAAAATGCACTTTAAATGAGAAAATACGTTTTCACATTATAATTTCGTCAAAATGAACTCAAAAGTAAAAAATAATTTTTCTGATTACATTAAAATGAATACCTTATATATAAAAATGCCTTATATAGCACCTTATATTTTGTGTATATTTCCTTAAACAAATGGAATATTCCTAGAAGGTAAAGGCGCCCACGCTTTTATTCGAACCATGCATTTTATTGTAATCAGAAAAATTATTTTTTACTTTTGAGTTCATTTTGACGAAATTATAATGTGTAAACGTATTTTCTCATTCAAAGTGCATTTTGAATAATAGCTTATACCTTAAATGTTTTTTTAATTCATTTTATTTATTTTGTAATTCTCAGGAAAAGAACTTGGTTGTATTTTGCTGCCCACTTAAACTTAAATTTTATTTATTTGGACCTTGCTATCTTGCTGCTTTGGACCTTGCTAGAAGTTTACACTCTTCTAATGAACAGTTGAGCAGAAGTGATAGGATTCTAACAGGGTGCGGATCGACAACAGAAAATTATGAAAAAAAAGCAGTCAGGTTGCTACAAAGTAAATTCTGAGTGCAAGATGTTAGAGGTCCATAAATTCAGTCTTTAGCACTAACCCATCAACTCCCAACGACCTCACTAGAAGACAGTTAACCCCTGTTTAACCGTGTTGCTGCTATCCTTGTCCGTGTTAAGCTTTATCTCCCGCCTTGGGGACGCAAAGAATCGTTGTTGTTCGAGGGTTTCTGGGGTGGCTCGAACGTTTCAGATAATTATCGGTAAGTGCTCGGACATCAAAGGAAAAGAGTCCGATAATTACTTACGGATGCCCCATCTGGGGGGGGGGGCAGCCAAAACAAATAATAGAATGCTTGAAATTCTAGAAAATAATATAATCCGTTTAATGTGTAACGCTGGTTGGTATATGCGAAATGAAGATATAAGAAATGCAATTAAGCTAATCTCTTTAAAGGAATTTATCAAAAAAGTCTCAACAAAATTCTATCATAATCTTGATAAAATTGATATTGAAGCCATTCAGCAACTTGAAAATTATTCCCCCGATCCGAAAAGTAAAAGACCCCGGAAGATTCTATTATAATTGATAAAAATTAGGAATAGCTATCCTTGCTACCTGTTTCTGACCCTTGCCCCCCGCCCCATTCTTCCCAATAAATTTTAAAATCCTGAAGAGCAGCTCCAAACGGCATGTCACTTTCCTATCAGAGCAGTTAACGAAAAATTATCACATCCAGAGATATGAGTTCTCTCAACAGCAGCAGCTACTCTTCACAGGCACCAGTTCTTGCAGTGCCCCAGCAGCAATCACAATATAGATGGACTTCCACCCACAACCTTTGCCTCCAACAACAGCAGCAGATCATCTAATTCCCAGAACTGAAATTATCCAGCATCACCAAAGTACCATTACCGGGGATTAGGCCCCAAAAATTACTTGCTTACTTACGAAGACCTCAGTACAGTTCCTATGGGCTGTTGTAGATTGTGTATGTGTCGTGGGGACAGTGCGTCTGGTCGAATTCAAACCGGCAATAAGTCCCCAATGACGCAAGGGGATAGTCGAAAATTTGATCAAGGGAACAGGGTGCTGGCGAACCAGATATAATTTTGAACTTTATAGACTTTACAAAGAGCCTCAAGTTACACAAATCATCCGAAGTAACAGATTGAGATGGCTCGGCCATGTCTGGAGAACCCCCGAAAATAACTCGACTAGATTGCACACTTTCAAGAACCCCGGGGGCGCCCGTGCCCGGGGCAGACCTTCAACAAGATGGCTGGACGATACAGAAAATGACATCAAAATTCTGAAAATAAAAAACTGGCAAAGAGTTGCTTTGGATCGTCTGAGTTGGAAGAAGCATACTGTCGAGGCAGCTAAGACCTGCAACAGGTTGTTACGCTCTTAAAGAAGAAGAAGAACAGGGTTTTACATTTACACTTCCTGGCTAAACCAATCGCATCCCATTGTTTCTTTTTTTGCTTTGTCTAACAACCCAGTGTTGGCCGCGATGGCCCAGTGGTAAGGTCTCAGCTTTGGGGCCGGAAGGGTTCCAGGTCCGAAACCTGATCCCACTGTATTAGACAGAACCTCCCAGACTAATCAGAATTGGAACCTGAAAGTCTTTTGTTCAATTTTCACACAGTTAGCACTCGCTTCATTTCTTGGTCCACAACGATCTGATCGACCATTCTCTTAAAAGTGAGGATATTCGCCGGGTGGATCTGTCAGCCAGATCTCCAAGCCTAAACTTCACAGAACACGCCCGGGTCGCTCTTAAAATGGCAACTGCAGTTCGTCAGCTCTCTCAGAGAACCATCCAGGAGCTGGTAACCGCCTTGTTGTGAAAGTGCGACTGACAGCCACAAGGGCAGGCCGCGATGGCCTAGTGGTAAGGTCTCGGCTTTGGGGCCGGAGGGTTCCACTGAAGATCCGCCCTGTATGTGGGCCTGTTGTACGTTAAATCATACATAGGGGACCAAACATCCTCCCGTTGGTGTGGTGCGGAAGTTTGGAGAGGGGGTGACAGTTCAGGTGTCGTCCTCGTCATCTGACGGAGGTTCCAAATTGCCATGTCCGTCCCAAAATAGCCCTCGTGCTGCTACAAAACGGGATGTTAATATAACTAAACTAACAAGTCAATACGTATTTCCAAACTTCAAAGAGTTTTCAACTGGCATATACCACCTGTTAGCAAGATTTTGTTATAAAAGTGTCATATTTTGAAATTTTTATTTATTATTTTTTTCTTTGATTACGAGTAATTCCAGGAATTAGAAAGTAATCTTTATTTTTTATATTTTATTATATTTTAAAAATCTTTTAGTTTTAATCTGTAAGAAATTTTTAAAATGATTTTCCATCGATTTTTCGATTGTTTTTCTAATAAAATAAAAAAAGAAAGACTTTTCTTCTTTTTTTTTAAAAAAAAATTAATTTTACCTCACAATGATGTTACTGTAATCTTGGTGTTTTAAACATAATTTTAAAGAATTTTACTGAAACTTGTGCCTTAAATCAATTTGGGCGGTGACGGGTTAACAAAAATGATGTTTTTGATGATGTTTCAAAGAATTTTTCATTCACAGAAAGATTACCACTCTGTGGGAAAAAATGCACCAGGAAGTAGATTCTTAGTCGTAATAAGTCAGCTAACACCTACTGTGTTACAAACTTCAGTAATTCTCCGCCATTATCACCGACGAGGCGGTATCGTACGCATTAGTCGATTCTTTATTTTATACTTCCTAATTACCTCTTTCAAGGTCGCAGGTGCTTTCACGTCAAGTGTTCCGGGTCTCTGCGCGGATTTGCTGCCATTTTCCGAAACACAAAACCGACACGGACATCCTCGGTTCTCGAATTTTTCTTCTTTGGCACGTGTTCGTTAAAGCACCCATCAATGCATCAATTCCATTGTCTTCACGTTTTTAATTCTTCCCTTAGTTGTCTTCATTGAAGGTTAGTTGCTGTCTATCATGCGAGCATATTTGGACGTTATGAGGAAATGGGTGTTCATTATGTTGGATCAAGTCAAACAACAGACAGTGGTCATTGATGTTACTTGACGTGACAAGAGTCATCATTGGTATCTCGGGTACCTTAATCTTGAGGTTCCAAGGATATTTTGTACAGGAAGATGCGGTCGTATAGGCTATCATTTATGTTTCGTAAGATTGCAGTTGATGAAGGGGAAATTGTTGCATAACTTACAAGGGATTATCAGTAACTGATCGTTGTACAAGTATAATGTAAACTTCCCTTTTGTAATTGAGCTTTTTGGAAGGTGATTAAAAGAGTTTCGATCATCGTAGGAAGTTTCGAACAGAGCTCGGTTGAACTCTTTCCTATTATACAGCTTTCATTGTTCTGCTGCGTAACATCTATCTTGTGCTTAAGGTCTGTTCAATAGAGCACTGAGTTTCTTTTCGATGTGTTATGGTGTATATGGCAGCAGTAAAGTAATCTGAAAATGGAATCTTTATTTTTCGAAGCAGACGATTTTATTGAAATATAGTTCTGTGTTCTGCTTTATTCTAAATTATCTGCCTATTCTGCTTTATTCTAAATAATCTGTCTATTCTGCTTTATTCTAAATTATCTATCTATTCTGCTTTATTCTAAATTATGATTTATCTTTTGAAAAATTCTTGTAAACAAAATGATATTTCGAAATTTTTTATTATAAATAATTGCTTTGTTTTTTAATCAGCATTTGTTTCCATTTGTTAAGTTTATTCTTTTGCAAATCTTATCTTTGAAGCTTATATTTTCGGTAAAATAAAAGATTCCTACAAAACCGTCGACACCTTAAGTGAGGCCGATTGTTCTTATGACAACTTTTAAAAAATTCTTGTAAACGAAATGATATTTCGAAACTTTTTTATTACAAATAATTGCTTTGTTTTTACTTTCTCGTATACGAAGTATACAAATAGAAAGTATTGTAATCGTCAAAAAATTCGAACTCGAGATTTTGACGAATCTCCACGTTTTAGACCTCCCGGAGTACGAAAAACACAATTTTGGAATCATGTCTGTCTGTCTGTCTGTGAACACGATAACTCGAAAACTATTAAAGCTACGGGGATGAAATTTGGTATGTGGTCTTTACACATAATTTGTAGGTTTCGATCAAATTTTGGACAAAATCCGTCAACGGGAAGTCTGTCTGTCTGTATATCCGCGGTCATGCGAACACTATAACTCAAAAACTTGAATAGCTAGATGGATAAAATTTGGTACACAGTTTTATCGTCATGAATGTAGGTCCGTATAAAATTTTGGGCCAAATCCGTCAAAAAGAGTCGTTCAAATTGCATATTCAATTTCTTTTAATCCGATTCTCATGCGCATGCGTACTGGTATCAATCTGTTATTGTTGTAAATTTGATTTACAACAATAAATAATGTTTTCAAACACGAATTCTAACAATTTTTTTATTGTTGTAAATCAAACCGATCTCATCATTTCAGCAAATCTTTTATTCATGCGCTTTTTCCATTGTTACGGTTGTGGTAGTATAAATTGTTTTCTTGGGAATTCAATTCCAAAGCAGAATTTTCGCTTTAGTATTCATTGCATTGCCTATTTTATCGCGCCTGCTTCAAAGTAATATTTTTTTAAAACGTGGGAACAGATATTTGATTTCAGGTTTGTTTGTTTGTTTCACTTTCTCGTATACGAAGTATACAAAGAGAAAGTTCTGTAATCGTCAAAAAAATTCGAACTCGAGATTTTGACGAATCTCCACTTAGAAAGTATACGAGAAAGTTTAGGGGAGACCACTCCCGCTGGTTTAATAGGCATTTGTTTGAATTTATTAAGCTTATTCTTTTGCAAATCCTATCTTTGAAGCTTGTTTCCGTAAAATTAAAGATTCCTACAAAACTCTCAATATTCGCGTAAGTGGGGCCCGGCTGTTCTTATTTTAGAGTGACCTACAAAAATACGATATTATTATGTGTGTTGTCACCAACATTTGCATTATCCGAATCATCTCTGACCTTATAATATTCACGGCTGAATGATATTACTATTTCTACTTCGATAATTCTTCTTTATTTTTACGGCTATATTTACCGATTCCTCCCGACATACTCCTTTAATAAGCAGGAAATGCGAAAGAGATAAAACTCTATTTTAAGAATTATTGCGGGGCGTTTCCTATCACCGTCGTTAATAAAAACACGCTTATTTCTTCTTTTTATGATGGCCATCAATGGAGCTGTTTCACGAAGTGTGGGCTCTTTCTGAGTTTCAGACCCGGATTTTCAGATTATCGTGAAATTTGGATTATCCGAAATAGTGTTTGTCTTGATAGTTTTTACAGAAGCTTCATGGGTATCATAAGATTTTTTTGTGGCTATAAAATAAAAAACGAACATATACAAATGGAAGCTTGAAAAATGGGTGTTCAGTTTTACTCAACTTGTATAAATGAGTTATTATACTCTGAATTGATGAATGAATTGTATTTGCCATGTTTAAAACATTTTTCATTCATTCTGATTTGTAAACGAAATCGTTGCTTATCAACTTAAGTAACCATTTAGTAATATATGAAGTAACCATTTAAAGTTATTGCATTCTGAATTAATGAAGAAACTGTGCGTTAGCAAAAAGTTTCAATGTTTGAAAATTTCTTCACTCATTCTGACTTGTAAACGAAAGCATTACTTATTAACTTAAGTAACCATTTAGTAATATATGAAGTAACCAGTTAAATTTATTGCATTCTGAATTAATGAAGAAACTGTGCGTTAGCAAAAAGTTTCAATGTTTGAAAATTTCTTCACTCATTCTGACTTGTAAACGAAAGTATTGCTTAGTACCCGTTGCTATGCTTACAATAATCGTAAAATATGGAATCCATAAATTTTAGTCAAATTTGCAACTAAGTGACTTTTAATAAAAGTAAGCAAGAATAATCATATCCATACCATTGGATTTAATGTTTCAAGCGCTTTTTAGCGATGCATCTGTTAACGGCACTGTATTGTTACAAAGATGTAATGTCGCTTTCCTGCCTCGCTAGTCGTATAGTTGGGGAGGGAGTTTTACAGGGGTAAGCATGGAGTGATGGGCAGCGGCCATTCCAGGACCCTTGACCTTGGCGACAAACTTGACGACTATATTGGCAACAAATCGAAGATTCCCCAAAATGCTATTACTTTCTCGATATTTCTGTTAGAGGCCGATATCCAGGTTTTTCCTGAAAATTCTATGTGACATCACGGCCTATCGGGGAGAGTGTGAAAAGACCGCGCTTGGGTCACAGGGTGTTGTTGATCGTGTCTGTTTGCGTTGCTAATCTGTGCAAGATCTATTGTTCCTGTTACCTGTGCTACGTGTTTTCCTGCATATTTGTGGAATTATCCTGAGTGTTGGACTGTTTACACCATACATCCACAGAACGAATTTTGTTACAGTATGAAACGCCGGTATTCTATAGAATACCTAGGCATTTTATAGAATGCCGGGCGTTTTTAGGCAGTGTATGAAATATGAGAATTATTATATACTTTCTCTGGGCATTGCATATAATACCTAGGCATTCTATAGAATGACAAATACGTTTATAGTTTTATTTACAACTGACGAAATACAATTTATTGATGTTGAATAGAATAATGAATCATCATATTATAATTTTAATATTTGATTGTTTAAA
>BGPR01009284.1:6885-21750 GCA_013235015.1 Araneus ventricosus | reverse complement strand
TTTCAAAATGCATACTCGATTACTAAATACAAAACGCACCGTATTGTGCAACTGTATGAGAAAGTCGAAGGGAAATATACCCGCTGGTTTCTCCCACAGAAAGGGCCGCGGTCCCAGTTTCGAAGCCCAGGTCACCGAAGAATCGCCGTGTAAGCGGCTTGTTTCGCATTAAATCCGTTGGGCTCAAATATTTTCCCGCTGGTTTGGTGTGGAAGTGTGGAGAGGGAACGCTCGCTCAGGTGTCGTCCTCGTCTACCTAAAGTTCAAAATTTCGAAGTCCGCCCTAAAATAGCCCTCGCGTTGGTTCAAATCTGGACTTAATGTAACGAAACTATAATTTTTTCGTATTAAACAAGTTCGAATTATCCAGAATTGATTTACAGTCAATTCTGGATAATTCGAACTTGTTTAATTCGAAATTTTTGCTCGGTCTCTAGAATTCTGTATTAAAACAAGATTAAAAAATGGTGGATAATTCGAATTTTTCGTGCGATTGCACTTAAAATATTACGGTAAAAATTGTTCCTGGGACTTTTCTCAGCTAAGGTGCATTATTTATTTTAACGGTCTTTCTAAGGAAAAGAAAAGCGAGGGTTGGAATGTCACTATGTGGGGATTTCCGAGGATTTTTTTGTCCACCCTCTATTGTTACCCTCCCTACTGCATTGAATATTGATTAGTCATCCAAAGCCTGTCTGCATTTTCCGACTTGGCCACACCCCTTCGGCAGGAGAATCTATTTCACTGCGGGTTGAAAGGATCGAACCTTTCCCCCCTCTTTTTTTCTCCAGAAGTGCATTTCTTCTGCTTGAGAGAAAATACGTAATTCGAATTTTTGGATATTTCGAACTTTTTCTCTGGTCCCTTCAACTTCGAATTATCCAAGTTTGACTGTATTAATTTAAAGTTATTAATGAGAAGAAGGAAAACCATGACTATGGCTATGACTTTACATTCAAACGAGTGATTCTACTTCACTGCCTTCATCTATGCCAAACCGTGGGACGTGGGAATTACTGTTGCAACACGTACCACCTCTTTAATGGCCGAGGTCTTTAAAAATGAATCTCTTTCTGCTTGCCAGTCATCGTGATGCAACTTTCTCGAGTGGAACTGAAACAAATTCCACGCGCCGCGATTTTTTCGCTGTCATCGGCTCGGTAATGAAATATTTGCACGAGTTTCCAGCACGCCAGTTCGCGTGCAACAGATCGTTTTTCGGATGGAATCCATATCCGTTTCGACACACTCTCGCTCCCTTCCCGCTGAGAATATAAAAAAAGGCGAGGAGAATTTTAAACGAACTGTCTTTATGAATTTAGAGTTTTTGTTCCATTCCCCTTTTTTCGCCAAAGTAGATATCTTTGCTTGTTGTATTAGTAATGCGTTTTGACTGGACTTATTTGCAGCAAAGACAGATTGGTATAGTTAGAAGTTAACCCATAGATTTCTAATTTTTTAACTTTCACGTATACGACACTAGCTGATACCCGCGACTTCGTTCGCGTAGTATAATTATTGGGACATTTTATATTTCCACAGCCTTTCAGATATTAATGTACCAGAACCTCTTTATATACAACACTAGCAATAAGCTCACGGCGTTGCCCGTGGAATCAGGACTTCGGCAAAATGGGGAGGGGAAAATGCCCACAATGACACGAAAAGGTTTTGGAAACAAAAGATACACATTATTGATTTTGCCGCTTATTTTTCCTCTCGACAATGACGCGGATGTAATGACGTTACCGGAAGGAATCGGACTGTAGAAATGCATGCTGGGAATGAAAGCATATTACGTAACCTCCTGCGAGGAAACAACAGTGCATTCTGGGATCGTCCGGAGAAACCCTCAACGTCAAATCTCACTAGCAAAAAAACTTTTTCAACTGACCAGGAAAAAATTAATTTGAAAAAAACGGAAAAAAGATATTTTAACCTTTCTTCTTTTAAATGCTACAGAACCTTTACAGTTATAAGCTGAAAAAATATTGAAAATAATAGTGTTATTAGAACGTCGGATGCAGCAAATTTAAAAACAAAAATAAAATTTAGATGGCAAAACTGGCTATTTTTTTAAAAAAAAATTTCAAAATTCAGTAAATTACTTTTGAAGCTCAAAACAAATTTCATTAGAAAGAAAATTGTTTGTTCTATCCGCTGGTGCATTCATTGTTTTTCAACGATCATTAGAAAAAATACTGGAGCCGTAAACGTCCCGAAAATGACCCCAAAACATTAAATAAAAAATTTTCTAGATTGAATTTTAAAATTCCGGCTTCGAGGTGCATTGAGTCACCTTTACGTCTACCTGTGTGCCAAATTTCATGGCTGTGAGTGCGGTAGATTCATCTGGACATCGTATGCACGCACACAAACATTGCCTTTTATAAGTATAGATTCTTGGTTTTCCCCCTTTGACTGATAAGGTTGCAAGGTGAATTGACTCTGGAGCACATTTGAAAACATATTCAAAAATTAATTAAAATTAAACAGAATGCCGCATGGAAATGAAATTGGTATCATTGAAAAGCTAGTTTTTTGAAATTTCATTTATGTAAAAAATTATTTTTGCGCGATAATACGCTCAGAAGTTATTGTGGAAAAACGTTAAAATTTAAGAAAATTTTGAATTAATTAAAATTTCGAAAACTCCTTCCTTAGTGAGCTCCTACAAACCAAAAGGCAACCACCTGCCAAATTTCAAGTTCCTAGACCCAGTGGTTAGGGAGATACGTTGATGAATCAGTGAGTGACTTTCTCTTTTATTTACAGGGTTCCCACTTATATCCGTTACACCCCCCCCCCTTAACTGCTAAACGGTGACAGCTTAGGCTATAAAGTTAGTGTATAGGTGTAGTAAAAAGACTATGCGCTAATCGATGAGACACTTTACAACGCCATCTATCGGCAAATTTTGGAATTAGCGGTCCTATCTCGTAAACGGTGAAAGATACGAGAAAAAAGTCAATTAGAAAGTTGTAGAGCACTCTCGATTTAGTATGAAAAGATACCTTGCGCACATTAATACTCAAAACAGAATGCAAAAAATGTTTGGCCACGATTTCGAAAATTGTCATGTCATAAAGAGTGGAGGAAAGAAATTGAGACACGTCCCTGTCTTCTGGATCATTTATTTATATTGCTCAAAATGCTCTCCGTTAGCCACTATACACATTTGCACTCTGGACTGGATTTCTCGCTGCACATTGTGCAACATGGCAGGTGTTACGGAGGCACAAGCATCAGTAATGCGTCGTCGAAGATCCTGCAATGTTGGCGGAGGGGTCGCATATACCTGCCCTTTTATGTGTCCCCGTTAGAAGGTCTTTTCTCGCTTCGCTCGAGTTTCACGACGCCATAGTGTTGAAAATCACAATCAAACAAATGTTTATTTTTTACATTCTATTTTGAGTATTAAATTGCGCAAGGCATCTTTTCGTACTAAATCGAGAGTGCTCTACAACTTTCTAATTGACTTTTTCCTCGTATCTTTCACCGTTTACGAGATAGGACCGCTAATTCCAAAATTTGCCGATAGATGGCGTTGTAAGTTGTCTCATCGAGTAGCGCATAGCCTTTTTACTATACCTAAACACCAACTTAAGCTATCACTATTCAGAAGTTAAGGGGGGGGGGGTATAACGGATATAAGTGAGAACTCTGTATATAGGCATACAAAGAAAACTAATTTTAATCTCCGAAAAATTCGACTTCAAGATTTTGATGAATACCAATGTTTTAAAACTTCAGGAGTTGGAATTTTTTTTAAAAATTATATCTGTCTTAGTATAGAGAGCAATATGCTCATGATATTGAACAATATCTGAAAACATTGTGTTGTTTTTGTACTACATTTTGGTTACAAAAAAAAAATGCATCAGATAAAATTTCTGGGATAGCTTAACAAAACAGTTTAAAGCCCTTCTGCCAAAATCTGATTGCATTTTAAGTTATTGTATCGTTTTTTTAAAATGTGGATTTAGAGCTCCAGTGGAATTCGAGAGACAAACAATGAGGCTGCAGAAACATACACACACAGGTCTTATAGATCCTTCAATATCTGTATGCAGTCAGCAATGTAATTTTGATTCAACAAGTTTCGTAAAATCTAGCTGAATAGCTGTGCTGAGCAGAACTTTCTAGTTGCCCTCAACAATTGCATCGTTTCTCTTGCTAGTTTTCAAATTTTGGAGTCGCGTCAGAATATTTCAGAAGAAGAATTAGATCGTAAAGAATAAGAGCCTTGCTTTATTAAATACAAACATAGAATCCCTGCTTTCATATCATTCTCTCTGAAAACTATATATAATTTTTCTACACCTCTTCAGATGAAATATTTTTATAGAGCAAATTATTAATTTCTTTTGTTTGATTGTGCTTTTTTCATTTTATGTCGGCAGGAATTCAATGGCGCAGAAATGACACATTCTTCTGACTGCATTCAATTTTTAAATTATTATAAGATATTTTGGTTGCTTCGACTGTATGACTTTTTCCTAATGAATTACCTGCATTCATATCTTGTTCTTATGGCCGATTTATCCCCTTTGTTGTTTCAGTCTTGTCCTGGTGTGTTTTTTTTTCAAAAAATAAAATTTTAATTATAACTGCAGTAATAATATTTGATATTATATGAGATTATTCTGAAATTAATAATAACCATACTTCATGCTAAAATAATTTAATATGTATATATGAATAATCACAACCGTAACATAATCTTCATTACTTACTTGTCATTGCTTTGAATACTTATCTACAACGGGAATTCTGGTGGGTTATCTGTTTTTATATTTCTAATTAAATTCGTTATGCGTTTTATTGAATAAAATTAATTGCAGTGTGTTATAAATTGAACTTCTATTAAGATTACAAAAGTCAAATTTTTAAAAAAAATCTACTCTTGTAAGCATGAGTGTCCTAGTTTTAAGAACACCACAATTATATTCCATCTTATTTTAATATTTTCTAAATTAAAATAATTTTAATTTCTGAAAAACTACATTTGCATATACAAGACAGTAATCCATGAAGATTTCAAAATTTTTCACATTCGTCTTTTTCGGTTTTTTTTACCTTTCTAATCGCCAACGTCCAAGTCTCGAGCCGTCTCACACGGTTCCACTTTCCATTTCTGGCAAACCAAAACAAAGCCATCCACTAAACCTTAATTAACGCATCCAAACAATCGGCGTGAATTATCACCGCGCGCGGGTTTCCGTAACAGGAAAATATTTCTAAAACCCATCTTCGGCTGACTCAAAATTGTGTTTGTGCATCACTTCCGCATTCCTGCTGAGATTGGACGCTGAGGATGCTCGCCCATGGTCCATTTTTAGACGGGGATTAAGACGCTGCGCTCGGTTTTTAACAGTAATTGCCCGGCTGCGGTTAATTCCTTAGACGTCCGACTTCCTCGACAACTTGTCTTTCGCTCAGCCTTTCTTTCCGGGGATTTCGGGAGCACTCAAGGGTGGCCGGCAAGGACGAAAAGGTGGTTAAAGGGATTAAAAGAGAGCAGGGTGTTTGTAAATTTGAGACGAGAGGACGTTAAGAATTGTCGTTTCGAAGTTGTGGAGGACATACTGGCATTTCTGCAGGTGTTGTGGTGGTTTGGTTATTCTCAGATTCGCTTGGGTTGAAATGGAAGGCAGCTAGGAAATTTACGCGTGGAATTTTTTTAGACAAACAAAATATAGTAAATGGATAAATAAAATAAAATAAAATAAAATAAAATAAAAACTGTTCCATTCCTTTTCACTTTCTCGTACACGAAGTTATACAAAGGGAAAGTATTGTAATCGACAAAAAATTCGAACTCGAGATTTTGATGAATCTCCACGTTTTAGACCTCCCCGAGTCCGAAAAACAGAATTTTGGCATTATGTCTGCCTGTGAACACGATAACTCAAAAACTATTAAAGCTACAGGAATGAAAATTGGTATGTGGTCTTTACACATAATTTGTAGATTTCTGTCAAATTTTGGACAAAATCGATCCACGGAAAGTCTGTCTGTCCGTGTTCGTGTGAACACGATAACTCAAAAACTTAAATATCTAGATGGATAAAATTCAGTACACAGTTTTATCATCAGGAATTTAGGTTTTTATCAAATTTTGAACCAAATCCGTTAACTCGTTTACTGTCAGTCGGTCTGTATAATCGCATGCTTCTGAACACCATAACTCCTAAATGCAACGACTTAGACAAATGAAATTTAGTATGTGGTCTTCTAACCCTAATTGTAGATCTGTTTCCAATTTTCGTATCAATCGGTTAAAAAAAAGGAGTTCAATTTGCATATTCGATTTCCTTTATCTTAAATGAAGCAAAGCTATATTTACGTAATGGCGCGGGCTTCTTTATTTCACTTCCGCCTTTTGTCTTGCTCCGCGAGGGAAACTCGTGGTGTGCCGTTCGCCTTATTTTTTCTCCACCTGTGTTTGGGATGCTTGGCGCGTTTTACTGCCGTTTCATTTATTTTTTCTCCACGTGTGTTAGAAAGTTTAGGGGAGACCACTCCCGCTAGTTGTAGAGGTGGCAGCTATCAGGTGGTGGAACATCGGCTTCAGGGTCGGAGTACCCTACACTATTGCACGGAGGACCCACTATAAATGTGGAATGTTTCTAGCCTGGCTTGGAAGTTCGGACAATGGGAGGCTAGATCAGGTGTCTATCGTCCTCGTCTCATGAACAGGGTAAAAACCAAGCATCAATCTAAGTAGACTGAATTAAACTCGGATATTCCTGGGGTGGAATCTGAATATTTAGGATTCAGCGTTTCTGTTGCAACGATTTTTATGTTTTTATTTTGATATTCTTACGACAAAATGTTTTAAGAATAGAACCCAACTCTGGCCAGAGGAATCTAAATGAGAATGTTTAGGCTTGAATTTGGAAATCAGATAAATTCAAAACTATAAACATCACCAGGATTTAATGCAACCAGATAAGGTTTCTGAAATTAATCAGTGCGCCTTCAACTTATGCGACTTTCGACTCTCGGCGCTTACCGACTACAAAAAATTTAAATATTTCAAATTTTAAAGTAAAACGTTATTTCACGTTGCATATTTGTTTAAAGCGCGTGTAAAAATTTTTCTCTTTATGTGCAATAATTATGTGCACACACTGATTTTTTGTGTTTTCTGAACAATTTTATAATCGTTTGAATGGAAATAGTGTGTTTGCGTTTTATTCGTCGAATAGAGCGGACTGTATTGATTATTTAAAATGCATGATTTATTTACATATATACAGGTTGTTCCAATATATGCAGATATAATTCCAAAATATGCCACCTGTTGGCATAAGTTGAGTATGCTCATGCAAAATATGAAATGACAGACAAGAAAGCGAATTAATATTGCATTGTCATCTAGTTCTGAGCTATGTTTAAAGTTTCAAGTTTCCAGCTCATCGGGAAGTTAGTTTGAAATCGATTGCAAAATTTGAGAGTGTGAACTAATAGTAGGAATTGAAAAAAATATAAATCCGACCAACGACTAGTTCGACCTGCGACCTGTCTGTCGGAGCGGAACTCGGTCGTTAGTCGAGCACACCATGTATGTTTGTAAAATAGGGTGGAGCACCATATAGATTGGATTCAACAGAAATGAAACACTGATAATGTAGATGGGCAGGCTGGTTGCTAAAGGCAGTTAGTACAAAAATACAATAAAATTTTTCGTTGCTTTTTGTCTTTTGAATTAAATAATATTCCTTCTTATAATAAATCTTCGATACATTTCTGTAATAAATGAATTTGCTTATTTATTGATCTACTTTTATTCATTTTTGCGAAGGAAATTGTACTTAATAACTGATCATCTCTCTAGCTTTCAAAAGAAACAATTCGGTGACCAAGGAAAAAATTATTCTGTAAGTTAATGTTTAAGTTGAGAAAAAAATACTAGTTTAAAATAATAAAAATCATCAAAATAAAAATTTTGATCTGCAAGACTTTCAGGGTAATTAATTTTTTATTATTATGACATTTCTTTAGTGGGTTTGCAATTCTTGTAGGTTAAAAACCATTTTGAAAGTTTCTTAATGCTCGTAAAACCTGGGTGGTTCTTTTGTTGATATAAAATTATTAAAGTGACGTTTGTGTTGGGAAATATATTTCAATATATTTTATCGAAATATATGTTTCAAATGCTGCTATAATCCATAAACAAAGCAAACAAGAAGTCAGTTCATGCTCATGCTTATACAGGGTTCCCACTTATATCCGTTACACCCCCCTTAACTTCCAAACGGTGACAGCTTAGGCCATAAAGTTGGTGTCTAGGTATAGTAAGAAGACTATGCACTACTCGATTAGGCAACTTACAACGCCATCTATCGGCAAATTTTGGAATTAACGGTCCTATCTCGTAAACGATGAAAGATACGAGAAAAAAGTCACTTAGAAAGTTGTAGAACACTCTCGATTTAGTACGAAAAGATCGTTTAGAAATTAAGGGGGTGTAACGGATATAAGTGGGAACCCTGCATACGTAAAATGTGCCGCTCCGGTTTCATTTTGAGCTCCATCGACCAACTTGCAGAAAGTAAAAAAACAGACAAGGTCCCAATGTTGCGTAGACGCATGCAATGATGAACAACAATGGAGTCAATGCACGTGACGTCACAATTGCATCATATCAAAGTTACGTCTATAATGTTACTGTGATATGAGGTGACGTGAATTGTTGTTCATCATTGGATGCCATTTTGTAACAATTTAAAACCCTGATCCTTTCACATTTGGGTTTAATTTTCAAATCACTAATCCCACATCGGCTGCATCAATCAAGTTCATCCTCAGTTCTAGTTACAGGTCAAATTTCTACTACATCTTTCCAGCTCATTGTAACAAAAGCATCATAAATCTTTCCAACAATAATAAATCCGCATAATAAATGACGTGCAAGAACACGTCTTCGCTTTCATTCCAAGAATAAACGAAGGGGACAAACGAATGTAAAATTCCAAATATTGCCAGAATTTGGTCCTTTGGACGAGTCCATCCATCCATTAAAAACTCCTGAAGAGGTGCTGGACCTCACGGAACCTATTGTTATGATGAGTTGGTCAACCCAGAAGGATCTGGGCAGTTGACCAGAACCCTCTCAGCAATGACAGAGCGTTGAACGAAGCCGATGCAGAGACAAAGTGTGTTTTTAAATAGCTGCAATCAGTTCTCGGAATGTACAGTTGAATGCTGATTATGATCGGTTGCTGTGTTTGAAGGACAGCATCTCGATCGTGAGGAAATTTGCAGAGATTTTTATCGCTCTCCCCCTACCTTCGATGGATGAGTTATTGGAAGTAAAAGTTGATGGTCGATAATGAGAGCATGATTGAAAGGATAAAAGTGCGTTTTTCGTCATTGTTGTTTCAAAATAAAAAGTTCAGAACTTTAATGATGAATGTAAAAATAGCACTTTGTTGTAACTTGCCTCTTTGGCATGAACGAATTCATCAATATAGAAATTTTAAATATTTAATTGGACAAGATCGATCTCTCTTCAAGGTGATAGAACTTTCGGATATATACTATTCATACATCAGTTGCAAAGTTAACTAAAATGATCAGGTTTTCTGAACAAACATCCCGGACATTGCCTAGTTGAAGGACTCTCTTGCACAAAATCCAAAAATTAAATAAAAATAAGACAATAAAATTCCTAATTAAAAAATTTTTTAAAAAAAGAAGGATAATCTAAGGAGGTATAAATATATTTTGCTATTACTTTTACTATTTTTCCTTCAAGTTGATTCATCTGCATTCATCATATTAAAGATATCCTTTTCTATATATAGAAAAATTGGAAACATGAATTCATCGAAAGATAATTCTTTTAAAAATTAAATATAGTTATTTTTATATGAACTACTAAGTATAAAAGGGGACAATCAAGGACATTAAATTCAAATACGGTACACTTTTTTCGATTCTGGACTACTTTTCTAGGAGAGACAAATAGTCGAAAATCGGTTCTGTCCCGATTAGTCCAGCACTTCTAGTCACAATTAGTTTGGTCCAGGATTTCTGGTCACAATTAGTTTGGTCCAGAATTTCTGGTCACAATTAGTTTGGTCCAGGATTTCTGGTCACAATTAGTTTAGTGCAGGATTTCTGGTCACAATAGTCCTTCTGTCAATGAAGGTACATTAATTTGGAAGTTTTTTAAGCTATAACTATAGACAGACCATCATTTTCATCTACTCAAAAAAGAAAGAAAAATTAGATAGTAAATGTGAAGGAAAATAATTCACTGCATATTTATAATAGTTAATTATTGGTTGTAGATTTTTTTTCGACAAAACAAAACGAGGTCCTGTTTTAACTTGACCGTTCGGAATTTCGTCTTTAAATTTGCTTGTTACGCAGTCAGTACTAAACGCGCTGTTCGATTTTCTTCGAATTTGGCATGAATGTTCCTTGTAGTCATTAAAAGCGACGGATATGATTAAGTATTTTTAATTTTTGATTCCGTTTCAAAATGGTGGCTGTCCCTTTCATTGCTGTCCATTCATCAATATGGTAGCTGTTTTAATGATTCCGTTTTTTGGAATGTTCAGCTGTTTTTCAACGATTCTAGCAAAACGGAATTCCATTCATAATTCATCCGAAAATGCCGACAATAACAGCAAATGATTTTTAATTGTAATTTTATGAATACAGATAACAAGAGATGTTTAATTATGATTTTGTTAATACTGATAAAAGCAGACTTGTATTAATAATTTGCATTCGAAAAAAATGGCTAAACCTTTAAAGATTCCCATGAAGAGCAGAACTTAGTTTTTTAATTTAATTGATTATTTTTTAATTTTTTTATTTTGGACGTGAGGTCCACTGTTCAAAGAACTACTCGCAAATTTACTTTTTTATAACATTCCAAAAACATAGGAAATGAAATCGAAAGTATGAAGAAACAATTAAATAAAACAAACTTTCTCTCGAATTGAAATTAAAGATGTCTCGGGATTCTAATAAATAACGTCCCTGTGTTGTTGTTATGAAATGGCTCTAATTAAAACAACGAATACCAAAGAAAAAAATGTGGAATAAACTCAATTGCGAAATCAAGAAGAGAAGAAACCTCAAGAAGGGTTGAATTTCCATTTTCTATTTTTAATGATTCCACCTTTCATTTTTTTTTCACACGTGAAATAGTTCTGAGAACATTTTCGCTTTTATTGCTGCCTCTGAAATGACAGTTAATTTTGAAAATCATCCAATTAGTGGAATATCGGCGTGGAAAAAAAGAACCTTGAAAGGTTAACGCTCGATGGTTGCAGACATAATTGTATGAATCAATTGGTCACTGAACTTCATTACTGGAAATCTCGTGGATAATAATTTGTACGGAAAAGGCAATAAATTTTAACTGGAACCACGTGTCGTTCATGGAATTTTCTTCATCGTCGCATTTCTAGATTTCGATTTGGGAAGCGTTAATTGAGAAACCTTTCCATTCATGCTGTTTTTATTTTGAAGAGAAGAATGGGTAGGGTACCATAATTTTCTTAGTTGAAATCTGGTCACTCCGTGGGGAGGGCGGGAAAATAGATAAAAGGAAAACTGCCAAAAGTTTTAATTTTCACTTTCAACTGGGACATGGATAAGAGGTTCATCCGTTTTTTCATCTCGTTTTGCGATTATTTTTTCGGTACAAGATTCAGTAGATAGATTTGGTAGGTAGGTAAAATAATTTTCAAACGACCAAATTTTATTCGATAATAACTAAACATTCTTCCCGTAGAATTCTGGTCAGAATAAAATGGAATGACGTCAGTTTTTCGAATTCATTAGATTTTAGTATCTATTCCAACCAAACTTCTCTGTGTCGCCGCATTTCATTGGTGTAAAGTATTCAGTGTTCCGGAAGTTCCGGGCAGTATCTCGGAAGTGAGCTTGAAATGAGGATTGTCCGAACGAAATCCGGACGTATGGTAACCCTAAACTTTGGGGATGTTCCACAATCGACTTTACTGTGTATTTAATTCCACATAAGAATATCACTTATAACATATAGCCAGAAATGAATTTGGTTATATGTTAAGCAAGCAAACGTTTTCGTCTGTAATACGTAAAAATACTCAGAAATTATAAAAACAAAAATCACCTTTTTCCATTGACGGATTGTCACAGTTATCTTTTGATGACTTCTTGCGATAAAAATCAGGAAATTTATATCAGAAAAAATTTTTCGCTATCTGAACATTAAAAAGCTATTTGTTCATTGATGATTGCCGCTATTTGTTCATATTATTTTTCTCTTATTTCCCGTCATTAAAAAAATTAGCCACGATAACATGCACAAATTATGTATTTAATATTTTCATTGATGTATAGTAATTTATTTCATTCAACATCGATAGCAAATCCCATGTTACATAAAAATATTTGTAAATATAGCACTTTTTGTGTAAATATTTGTAAATATGGCACTTTTTTGTGTAAATATTAGTAAATATGGCCCTTTTTTGTGAAATATTTGTAAATATGGCACTTTTTGTGTATTTCGAAATACGGTAAAGAAACTCCCGTATGCATTTAGGCGATATTTCTGTTCTCTTCGGTGGATTTCGACAAAAATTTGATACATATCTACAATTCTGGTATAAGAACCGCATACTAAATTTCACCCATCTAGTTCGTTGCATTTCAGACATAATTCGAAAAAAAGCGTTTTCCCGACTCGATGGTCATAACTCTTTGAATTTTAGTCGGAAAAGAGTGGAACTTATTTCGTTTAAATTGTTGGTTCGACAAGACTGTTTCACTAAATATGACAAATAGGACACGAGAAAATGAAAAGTTAGTCTTTATAATTTTTTTCAGCAATACATTCATGTTTTCAAAAAGCATAAAATATAATTCTTACATCTAAAGCATTTTTCCAATTGGAAGTTTGTGATCATGAATCCAAAAAAGTTTACAAAGGTAATAAAAATTATTTATTAACATCAAACAGAAAATACATAAGGGGATTAAGAGGCACACTTGTCGATCACTTTTCCACACAATCACCAAGTCCATTTAGGCATTTATCTGAACGCAGGACCAACTTGTTTAACCCGGCCTGGCAGAAATGCCGTCCTGTCCATTGAACCAGCTCTCGGCAACTGTTTTCACATCACTCTCTGAAGAGATCATTGCTCCAGATAAGTGTTCCTTCAATTTCGGAAGAAGGAAATAATCATTGGGCCATCGTGAAGTTATCCGACGCAGACGCCCTGGCATGTTGAGTGATGGTGCCATCTTCCTGCATGACAATATCCATGCTGCTCGCAAAACTTTAGAATTGCTGCGAAAGTTCAAGTGGGAAGTCTGGAGCAGCCCACTACAACCCAGATTCGGCACCCAATCTGGGTTCTGAACACTTATCTGGAACAAAGTTCTCATCAGAGAGTGATGTGAAAACAGTTGTCGAGAACTGACTCAACGGACAGGACGGGTTTCTGCCAGGCCGGGTTAAACAAGTTGGTCCCACGTTCAGATAAATGCCTAAACGGACTTGGTGATTTTTTTGGAAAAGTGATCGGCAAGTGTGGCTCTTAACTCCCTTTTGTATTTTCTGTTTAATGTTAATAAATAATTTTTATTACCTTTGTAAACTTTTTTGGATCCATCTTCGTATAGGCCTATCTCTAACGGCTTACATGTTAACTATTGGGCCGGTACTTCGTCAAAATTGCCCAAACCATAAGAGCCCTGACAAAACAGCCGAGATGAAATAGCCCGTGCCGAAATAACCCGACAAAATAGCCCTGACAAAATAACCCAAATCCAAACACTGAATAACATTAAAAAACATTATTTTATCGGGGCTATTTTGTCTTGGGTTGTATTGTCCAGGTTATTTTATCGAGGCTGTTTAGTCGGGGCTCTTATGGCCATTTTGAAGGGGCACGCTATTTGGGCACGATTGGAGTGAACATAACACTACTTCTCGACACATAACAACGGGGCACTCAAAGACTAAAAAACTTTCATGAAAGCTCGGCTTGTGTATCTCCTGCATCATAAGCCCCCGGGTCCTCATTGCTAAGTAATTATTTTTATTATATGTTCCTTTCCTTACCTTGTAATAATAATTTCCGTTTTACAAGTCTGGTACTTAAATTGTTTTAAAGAAAATCAGATATATATAAATATATGTATATATTTTAATTTGATTTTTTTTGAATTCTTGAAAGCTTTTTTATGTGTGTTTTCCGTGACATTTTGTTGTGGAGTGTTTAGTTTAGTTTAGTTATATTAACGTCCCGTTTTGAAGCAACACGAGGGCTATTTTGGGACAAACCTCGTAACTTTGATCCTCGGTTAGATGACGAGGACGACACCTGAGCTGGCACCCCCTCTCCAAACTTCCACGCCACACCAACGGGAGGACGTTTGACCTCTACGTATGATTTAACGTACAACAGGCCCCATACACGGCGGATCTTCGGTAGAATCGAGTCTCGAACCTGGAACCCTCCGGCCCCAAAGCCGAGACCTTACCACTAGGCCACCGCGGCCCTTGTTTTGGAGTGTGATGCGTCGTTTTTTGTTTGGGTGGGGTTGTTAAAAAACTACCCTTTTGGTGTTTCTTTGTGTGGTTTGAATTTTTTTCGTTTTTTTAAAAATCAGTTTTTCTATGTGGATTTTAAAGTGCTTTTGAAATAAAAAAATGTTTTCATAAATCCCCCCCACACACGGAAATTGTAATCTTTATTTCTCCCCAGCCACACAGTTTTGTGATTTTTCTTTATTTTGTCTGGGTTCACATAGTAAATTGATATTTTGTATTAATGTAATTGCTCAGGATTATTCTGAGATGTATTTAAATTCCACCGCTGTTTTTGGGTGTAATAT
>BGPR01009283.1:0-57129 GCA_013235015.1 Araneus ventricosus | reverse complement strand
CCTGTGGACGAGTTTCGTCCGAAGGTTGACAGAAATCTACAATTCCAGTGCAAAGACCGTATCTGACGTTTTATAGGTCTAGCTTCTTGTGCTTTTGTCAAATTTCTGATCAATATAATCTGTGCCAAATTTTGGACCAAATCTGCCAGCAGGTAAACTATATAGTGTTCAAGCAGACATACAGTTGTGTAGTCTTAAATTAAGCAGTGCCGGAACGCTTTGACTTAGGTAATATTGTTGGGGGGGCCCCCCAAAAGGGAGTGTTTGATAGGGAGGATAAGTAGGGGATCACATCAGGATAAAATGATTTTTACATTTGGGAAAATGAGCAGTTATTTTATCTAGGTATTAAAATCGTGGAATAATAAAACGTCAAAATTGAGAACAATGCATATTTTACAGTTATTTTTTTATTTTTGATCAAATATTAACATAATGCGTACTATTTTTCAAAGCATGAATATAATGAAAATGGTAAAGAATAATGTTTTTAGAAAATTATGCTGATTTCAAGTTATACCGAAATTAAGTAATGTCAAAGTAAAATCACGACTTTGATAAGCAATGTAGAAATAAATTATCATGGGTTTGCTGAATCAAAACATAAAATACATTTAATTGCGCGCAACCTTTATGCTTTCAATCCCTCCCGCCATCACTTCCCAGTGGCATATTACTTTTTTAAAATTTTAAATATCTATCATATTTTCGTAAGGTTAAGGATTAGACAAAGATAGTGCTGTTTTAAGGATGCATCTCACCATTTTTTTTTTTCATCTTTATTTCTTGTAAAAAAAATCAGTGTCGGAACGGTGTTAAGGCTAGTTAAAAAATTAAAAAGCAGTACCGGAAGGACGTGCCGGCTCCACTACACCCCTAAAGACATAATTCCAAAAATGGCTTTTTGGGACTTGAGGAAATCTAAAATGGAGAGTCATCAAAATCTTGGGGTCAAATATGTTTGACGATTACAATCCTTTGTAAGCTACATGGCGAGAAAATAAAGATGTCTGAATCAAATCTGCAATAGATGGCTTTCTTTCTTGAATGAATGAATTTAAATGATATTGTGAAAATAATTTTGTTTTAACCTCTATCTTCTTGATTCTGCATATAATATTACTTTAATATTGGGTTGAGTAATAATACATGAGCGTTTTTTTTAATTTAAAAATGCTCCAGAAATAAAGAGAATTTGTAAAATGTTTTATATTATTTGAATGAGAATTTGGTGCTCTCCCAGATAGCAAAGAAAGCTTGTCTAAAAGGTTTTGGAAACCTTGTCGTCGGCAAGGGTAAAGGGTTGTCACAAAGGTTTCCATGACAAGGGTTGAACCTTTCGGCAAGGTAAGCGGAAAGGTCAACAAGAAACAAGGTTTTCTGTAAGGGTTTTAGTAAGATTTCCCCAAGTTTTTATTACAAGCTTGTTCCAGGCTTTCCTCAAGCTTGTTTCAGGCCCTTCAAAAGGTTGTTAAGAGCCCTACTTCGGCGGAAAAATAGAACTCCCCTGCCCCCTCCGAAGCAGTATTCTTACAGAAGGGTCCAACTCCCTTTTTTTCACCCCCTCTTCACAGCCGTGCTCCTACAGAGGGGTCCAACCCCCTTTTTATCCCCCTTCTTCTGACGTCATCTTAGAGTTATCTGGAATGCCAATTAATTAGAAATTTTTATTAATCAAATGTTAATTGTTAATTTCATTAATCTAATTTTTAATTGAGCTTACATGTACGATTAGATTGTAGATCGTGACAAAACTTCAAATTCCTCCAAGCCGGGGATCGAACCCGCGTTCCTAGATTTGGAAGGCAAACGCAATAGCCACTATACCGGACGGGGCTACACACGCTAGGAGAGGTGGTTAATAAAAAGCTTTCTTACGTCAATTTTGCGGCAATTGTTTCCGAAACGGTTTGAGCAGGAAATTCTTTCGCGGACTTGTCGTTCAAACCTTGTCGGTGACGTAGTTCATAAAAAGCTTTCCTATGTAAACCTTGCGGCAATGGTTTCCGAAACGGTTTGCTCGGAAATGCTTTCGCGGACAGCCTATGGAAAGTGAAATGGCAACCTTTCCGCAACCTTCTTTGCTATCTGGGCTACAAATGCCATATTTTGAATTTTATTGATTTTTGTGTATTTTCAGATTGTTAAAATGGAACGTCATGTGGATAAAACTTAGCAGTTTCGGCACCATTTGCTTGTTGCATATAATCGAAGCTAATCGTGCTATTAGGGATTGCAATCCGGAAAACCGGATCCGGCGGATCCGGCATCATTAGACGTCAACCGTAAAAAAACCGTGTAAATTAAAAAAAATACATGAAACCGATTTCTTGAAAAAATACTCGCGTTGTTGCATGAGTAGGTACTTAAATGCGTGGTGAGTACGAGTCGTTCGACGCTGACTCACCCGTTACCACACTCCGCGCCTGCCCTACCACGATTTATTTCCTAAAGTACCCATGTCAAAAACTGATTCAGTTGATATTATTTGTGAGGAAGAAATAAATAAGAAAAAGTCTAAAACAATTGGCAGCTAGTTTAAAAAGGAAAACTCTATGGAGGAGATGGTCTCAAGAATGGTCTGTAAAGATGGTGTGGCCCTCAGTTTATTTTGTTCATCGTCAGAATTGAGATATTTGTTTTCGAAAAGCGGATTTCAACCTAATTCACCAAACGCAATAAGATCTATAGTTACAAATTTTGCAAATACCGTTAAAGCTGACTTGATTATTGATTTCGAATATCTTAAGAAACAAGGGGGAAAATTCGCTTTAAGTTTTGACGAATGGAATTCTCAGAAAAATCACCGATATTTGAACCTGAACGTACTCCACAAAGAAAAACACTTTAATCTGGGCTTAATTAGAATACATGGCTAGTGTAATGCGGAACATACTATCAGTTTGATCAAAAACCGCCTGGAAAGCTTCGGTCTTGATTCTGACACTAATATTGATATATACTGACGGCGCAAGCGTCATGGTCAAAGTTGGTAAACTTATGAGTTGCTACCAGCAACTGTGCTTAGCACATGGTTAACAATTAGCAGTCGTCGACATATTATATAAAAAGAATATAGAAAGAGAAGAGGAACACCAAGAAATAACTTCTGATGAATCAGATACAGACGACGAAGGCACAAAGGATACTCATGAAGAACAAGGAGTGACAGTAACAACAACAGCAGATCCTCGTAATCTTCATCTTTCAAGGGCTGAAGTAACTCCTAGATACAATGATCTTCTTCAGAAAGTGCGGAAAGTGAAGTTATTCAAAAGATCGCCTACTAAATACGATATGTACCAGCAAAAGTATGTGAAAGAAGATATAGGCAAATAATTAAGCCTTATTTTAGACCGCCGCATACGTTGGAACAGTCTTCTGGCTATGATAGAAAGATTTCATAACCCTGTTAATTGCTGAAACAACACAAAAGTTTATTTTAGAGAAGTTGCTTACTCAAGACACAATGTTAAGTGCTGAATTATCTGAGGCACTGCGTCTGAGGATTAAAGAACGCCGCACTGTAGTAACAGGAATATTTACTTACAGAATCCCAAAAATAGGATGATGATACAAGACGAGTTGATGATACATTTACTATGCCAAAAAAAGTTATACGACTAGAAATGAAAAATATCTTAGAAAGAGTTAGTCAAGATGATAGCTTTAACGAAAACGCAGATAATATAGTAGAAAATAACTTAGATTCAACGTCATTGAAAAATGATTTGACTTTACAGAAAGAATTACAAATGCAAATCCAGCAAGATATGAAAACCTATAGAAGAAATACCAAAAAAAGAGAAAGATTTTGAGAAAATATTAAAAAAGGAAATGACTGCATATGAAAGTGAAGGAGTTCGAGGAAAATACTTGTCTTCTATTCATGAGCATTTGTTGACAATAAAACCAAGTGTAGAAGCAGAAAGGGCTTTCTCGGACACTGGTTATATTTGTAGCTCTGTAAGAAGTCGATTGGCAGATGACACAATTAACACTATTTGTTTCCTACGATACTTTTTTCAAAACCAAAAGTGATTTTTTTTATAATTGTCTTAGTTAAAATAATAATTTAAATTAAGTATATTAAAAAATAAGAAGTTTTCAACTCGTTATTGTGATAATTGTTCCATTGATTAAACAGATTCACGATGACTGTCATAATTATAAGAATGAGACTGCTCGGCTTCCCTAAATTACCTTATTATTGTGATCCCAGTTGATAAGATTGATTTAATTAGATTTAATATAAATTACTTACATAATGTAATGTTAGTTACATTACAAGATATCATTGACGTCATTTGTAAAATCTAGTAAGTGAGACTGAACTTAACTGTCCGTCATTACCTAAGTATTACTAAACTAATATAGCAATTAAAATTTAACTAGTTACACTATACTAAATTTATTGTTGGTTCATACGTAAATATTGATTAATTATAATAGTGTAAATAAAGTTTATTTCATAAGAAATAAACTTTTTTTATAAACTTTGTAATACACTCACTTGATCATCTTTTATTCAGTTGATTTTGGAACGAAAAGGCAAAGTAGTTTTGATGTGACCAATTCGGCCTGATCCGACCGGATTGAAATTGGTGCCGGATTGCAATCCTTACGTGCGATTGATGCTGTGCGTGGAGAAGGAGAAAGTCTCAAAGTACTGCCGAAAAAAGAAAAAATCAGAGAAGGAAATATAAGCTATGACGATGGAATAAAATAAATATTATTTATCAGTTTTCCACATAAAATATTTACTGATTTTTTTTTTACTTTCTCGTGCGTCAAGAAATTCCATCTCGAGATTTTAGTTGATTTCCATATTTTAGATCTTGAATTCAAAAAACCATTTTTGGAATTACGTCTGTCTGTCCGCCTACGAACATTGATAAAATCAAAAATATAACAAGCTAGACCAATGAAATTTGGTATGAGATCTTTTCACCAAAATTCTAGATCTGAATAAAATTTTGGATAAAATTCGTCAAAGGATCGACTCTTTAGTTGGTCCATCTATTTTATACGATCTTTATGCCCAAATTGCAGATCTTTGTCAAATTTTGGATCTAATCATTCGGCAGTTCATGTTTATTTAAACACAATAATTCAGAAACGTGATAAACTAGATAAATGAAATTTAGCGTGCAGTCTGGGCATCGAAAACTGTAGAGTCAAAACCAGGCGGGATTTACTCCCTAGGAAAAACATATTCTGCGCCCTGGGCCAAAGCATATTTTGCGCCCCTCTCAAAAAAGTTAACATATACTTTTCAATTGAACATGCAATATTTTATCTGTGAAACATGTAATCACTTAGTACAATCTTTATAATATTTCAACCTGCTTTAAATTTTTTATTCAAAATTGCGCTTCTCATGAAATAACACAACATTAACACCTGCAAAAATTCTGCATCGAATTTCTTGAAAATCGTGTGAAATATCTACTAGAACTTCTTCGTTCTCACTTTTGTTCTTGAATAGTCTTGGGGGGTTACTGACAGGGGTGGAGCCAGAGGGGGGACCGGGGGGGCAGGGCACCCGTCGGCGATGCTGTGCCCCTCCCCCATCGGGGAAAATTTTTGTATCCCGTCGGGAATCTTTCTGTACGGGGTATTCAAATCAAGATAAATACACCATGAAAATCTCCTGATAATCATCAATACATTCTCCGCGCCCCTCCCCATACAGGTCAGGCTCCTCCTGTCGGGCAAATCGAACCCCCCGTCGGGCAATCATTGAAGTGGACAGATCTTATTAAATCCATTTCAATGCGAAGAAGTGAGACGGTAAGGTCCACAGAAGGTGAAAAAAATGTATCGAGTCAATATATTTAATGTAAAGTTCAAAAACATATTTTATATGGCCTTTTCAAAATAATACTGAAAAGTTTGTAAATATTTGGTTGTCATTTCTTCTGTACATGCGCCCCCTGAATGCTGCTTCGTAGGGCATGGCTAGGTTGGCCCTATGGGAAACCTGGCCCTGGTCAAAACTGCATATTAGATTCGCTTCACTATACGACGAAGCTTAACACAAAACTAGCCATATTATGGGATTATACCGAAGAAGGTTGACGCTTCAGCTGGATTGCTGTTAGTTAAATTCATATCTGAGTTCTAAGGCCAGCCGGTTTCCCCAACCTTTATGGTTGTACGACCACCTTGTATAAAAAAAAATATTTCAGGACACAAAACTAAATATACAACTAAAAAAAATAAAACACGACATGTACATTTACTTGTGGGAGAGAGGAGAGGGAGGAGGCACGTATATGTCAGCAATTATTAGCTTAAAAAGCAAAGTTAAAATATATTGTTTATAAAACAAAAGTGATGTCTCTTGAAACCTCTCTGATGTCAGATGTGACTAGTGTTTCAGCAGCCACTAACATCCGGGTCCTACAAGTAGACTGAGGCCCATAGTGAAACCACTGTTTCAAGGTATGAATTTCGAATATATTGACCTTGTACTTTACTAAAGAGTTCTCCAAATGTTCGCTGACACAGTATCTTCCGATTAATTTATCTCAGTATTATTTTTCTTTATTTCGTTCTTGACAACGCGCATGTCTTATCCTTTGTAATCGAGATTTTGGTACAGTAGGTAAATTGAATAATTGAATAAAACTGAATGAGCACAAAGCAGTTTTCAGGTTATAAAAGCTTAACCCTTTATTTATGAATTTACTACTAGCAACTTTTTAATTTTGTTTTTTAATCATTAGATAATTTTTTGTATGTTTGAATAACCCTGGCTATAAGGAAAACTTTTTAATTAATTAAAATACCCAATTAATTTAATTAATAATTAATTTTACTTTTACCTTCAGCTGCCATTTACTGCTTGACGTGAAGCTCAAACTCTCTCCGCGTTCTTGTGAATACTGTCAGGAAAAAAAACACGGCCATATGCGAAGGTATGAACGTGGTTAAAGCAGTACTTTAAAGTACCGTCCAGTAGATAAGGGTTAATCGAATATTACCTAATTGAAACCATAGGTATTGTACAGGATAATTCAGTATGAATTTTCAGGAAAGATTTTAAATTACGAGGATAAAAGTTTACATGGTTATTTGTATGTGTGCACTCTTACTTTAAAGAAGATAAATTTACTGAGGGATTACGCGTTTAGAAAAATTATCAATATACGTTTACAACTTATTTAAAATTGAGAGATAATCTCATTTATCCTACCGGCTGTCTGAAAAGCCAGAGAAAAATGGAAACTGGAGGAATGAAATAGAATGAAATCATATGTAAGAGCAAACAAGTTAGCAACGTTAACTTCTGTAGTTATTCTCAGAACACACCGATAGGATCAAATCGACAGCAAACACCGACATTTAAAATGTTTAAAACTTACCAAGCATTTATCAGTATCTGATCTTTTGTTTTTCTTTGATGGGGATGCGGATTGGTACTGTTTTACAAATCGCAAACCAGTTATCGGCGTTATGGAACCCATATGATGGAAACCTTGATTTGAAGGGTTTTCTTTCCATTTTATTTATCTAAGTGACATTAGAACATAAAGGTTAGAGACATTAAAATTCAAGAATCAAATTCAAGTTTAACTTTGAAAATTTAGAAAAATATTTTCAGAAATTAAATAATTAAAAATGTAAAGAAACTCTTTTTTGTTGTTTGCTTCCTTCTTCTTTGTTGAGAGAACTTTTATATTGGTTGCAAAGTAGGAAAAAAAGTAAGCCTTTAATTTGCAACATAGAAACTATGAAATATACAATTCTTACATTTGTTTTAATATATGGGTATCATTTTACAAAACAAATAAAATATTTGCACAATGGAATGTTAGTAGGTCTGTCACAAGCGTAATTGCACCTTTTGTCATACATACTATCCTATCGAAGGGCGGCCTATCAATAGGTAAGTGAGCCAATTGCCTATAGGCTTCTGGTACAGGGTGTGTTTTTTTGTGGTGTTTTTTTTAAGTAATTTTACTTTATAATTTCATTTAGTGCTGGCGCCCTTTGCATGAACTTATTAGTAAATCCATAATCCTTTAAATTTTGGAATAACGTTCTATCTGGTTCCACTTTGCAAAAGTTTTATAATAATATGTTTTTACCTAATTCTTAAAATATATTAATTTATAAGTCTTAAGAAGTATATTAATTAATAATTTTAAAATTCTAATTTTGTGTGTTAAGATTATATTATTAGATTATAACTATTAAATTGTGTTTAATAGTTTTTTGTTATTTTATGAATATACTATAAGATATTTACTATTTTGCTTAAAATTATTTTTAAATTAAATTTTGACATGAAAATCTTTTCGCTTTCGTTACAGTGATAGTCGGTCGAACTTTCTTGTATGGCGACCAAATACCGTCAGATTTGAATCGCTAATAACTACGAAACAATAATGCGAAAGAATGGTTGGCCCCACAACGGATGAATCATATCTGCAATAGTTTATCGCATAGTATTTGTTTGCCTGTGACGTCGTCGTACCAGTGTAGGCGCATGCGCGCTTCAGTATTATGATTAAGCACTGCTCACGGTTGCTTGTAAGAAAGCAAAGTGTAGCGTGGAAACGCGTTTGAAAGCTAGGAGAGGTGGATTCTGGTGTCATTTTAAAGAGACAGTATACTGGGACCCAAAGTGAAGTAATAAAATATTTATCAGAATATAAGTAAAAAATCGATATTAATTTGAAAATTTCAAACTCCCACATGTTTTTTTTTATTATAACATGCAGAGTTTTTCCTTCAAGTGTTCGAAACTTATAGAATATGACAATACGTCAAAGAAACATTGTATTTAAATTTGCACTCAAAAATTGAGAATATTACAGGAAATATGAGCATTTGTAGTAATAATGTTTTTACTGCTCGCCAGAAATGTAGTTCGATATACTGTCAACAGATGGCGCCATCAAAAGCTACTCATAATAAAACATAAGAAAAGCTTTTTAATTTCCGCTCACTCGATGTAGATTTTTCAGGTAAAATCACCAAAACAAATGACTTTCGTATTGTATATGTAATTTAATTATCATTCTTTTAATGTATTTACAGAGAGTTGTATAATGGTTACAAGTATGAATTTAAATCACAAGTTTATCGAATGTTGCAGGGTCTGTAGTAGCTTGAATTTATCATTCTGTAACCATTATACTATATCCATGTAAATATTGATAAGTTGATATTAAATTATCATGCCATTTGATGACTATCCCGTTCTGAAAATCACGGCGCGGACTGAGCAGTACTTTTCTTATGATTTTTTTTTATACGCGATATGAACCCAGCGCTCGCGAAACCCACAGGGTAAACGTTTCGATAAACAGTTTGGCCAAAATTGCTACTTAAAACTATTTATGTGAGATTAATCAAAATTATTAAAGATATCGGTTTGGAAGTTGCGGGAGGAGAAGGGACATAGACTTGCATTGCCTAAGGCTCAGGGCATAATCCGGCCCTGTTTTCTATGAAGTCGCGTCATTTTTCACTTTCATGTGAAAGTATTGTAGGTAAAAAAAATTCGGCGTCGAAGATTTTGATGGTCTCCGCGTTTTAAGACCTCCCGGTAAAACCACACTTTCGGAATATTAGCGTCTCATCCAGGTCTCTCTGAATTATCGGTTCTTGGTCTTTGGAGAGGATAGAAAGTGGCTGTTTGTGAACTTACGATAACATAAAAAATCTGGCCAATTAGCGCGAAAAGGATAAAATCTTGTAATTTTGATGAACGTCCAAATTGTAGATTTCTATTTGGAAATCTACGAAAATTCTTGTACAAAATGCGTTCTGAGAGGTCCGTCAGTCCGTGGGCATATGAACACGATAACTCAGAAACTCCAACGAAGCTGATTAGATGAAATTTAGCACATGGTTTTATTAGCCAATAGAATTGTAGATACCACCATTTTTTTGGACCAAATCCGTCAAAGAGTTGACTGTGTGTCTTTTCTGTGCGAGAACCAGTAACTCAAAATCAACAGAAATCTGAATGGTTGATCAAAGGCATATGATCTTTACACTGAAGGCCAACGGAAATATAGTATTCTATTTCGAAGGCGAATTCGTCAACAGGTGGAATTGTCAATTTATTTATCGGTCCATTGAATATGTGAACACGATACCCCTTTGAGGAGAAAACAAACCAGATCAATGAAATTTATCAGAGGTATGGGGTTTTGACACACCAAAACTTTGCAGTTCTAAATCAATTTCCAGAACCAACCGGTGAAAGGAAGACTCCAAAATGCCTGCGCAGTGCATTCCTAATTAACCCAGGTTTGTTCAAAAGGATGATCACTAAAAGTATAACTGATTGGATTCCACAAAAAGAATTGATCACCATTATGCAGGCTTTAATGTGTTGACATTAAAAAAAAAAAAAAAGACTTCATTGCGTGCGTGAACAGAAATTCCACAAATAAAATGAAATAGATATTTTGCAAAGCAACAGAAAAGCTTTTTTCGTAACAAATATAGCAAACGCTTGAATAAAAGTTTAGAGCTTTCAGAACGAGGCCATAAATTTCAAAGCTCAAAATTCAGTTTTCGTCCAATAGTTCAAAGAGATCGCTAAGCTGTTTTGTTTTTCATCTTAACCAAAACATTTTGGTGTAAGGAATTTACAGTGATGTATATTCTCATAAAAAATTTTATGCTTGACTTGCGTTGATTTTCTTCTTTAAAGTAATGATTAAAGTTATGCTGGGTGTGAACACCTGCCCATGTTTACATAAACATTTGAGCTGCTTCTTGTGAAAAGCTCTTTGGTAAATGTCAGGCAAATAAGTAATTATATGGTAAACTAAGAAAATCACCATTCATATTTATGAAGGAGTACCTCTTCATTCGAAATTTCCGTCAAAATTTGACGTGTTAGAAATAGATATATATGCCGGGAAATGTTTAGCAGTGATTTGAAAACAAAATAAAATAAACATATATTTATGACAGAAATATTTTTTATTTACATATTTCTTTATTTAAAAAACTTGGTAACAACATTCCATTCTTGAAGTATTTTTCGTTGTTTATAATTTTCCTTGGCTGCTTCAGATGACTAATCAAAACAAAAGCACTTCTCTCTGCTTGTCAAACTTGCCAAAAATATTATCACATTATATCATCACGATTGGAATAACTAATCAGATACATCGTAGCGTCCAAAACATATCACGCGCATGATGCTACAACTGATGTGATTTACTACTATTAAACGGAAATTAATTTGAAATATACCGATTAATATAATTTAGAGTTTCTCGAGACTATTGATCATAGAGGAATAAATTTTATATCAATCGATAGAAAACATTATTTCACTATTTTTTAGAGCCTATTAAATTTGAAATTGAACGTGCTGCTTTTCTTATATTTAAGGCTACAAATTTGAGCACTCTAACAATGAAATAATGCTGTTTAACTTCTCGCAGTGCCTTGGCGCGAATTTTTATTGTTGATGAGCGTCAGAGGCTTTTATCGGATCGGTAGAGACGATCTGGATTTCTTGTTATAATAGTAACGATATAAGATAAATTATATAATGGTAATTGTGCCCTTAAGATTTAGTATTAATCACAGGCTGATTAAGGTAAATTATTAATTCCACAACGAAAAGTAGTAAATCATTCGCAAAGTGTGCATATTATTTTACGGTGAAAGGCCATTATCTGATAAATGTCGATATTTTCCGGTAAATGTCAGCATTCACACTGTCGCTTGGTGTATGTTCGAAATAGTTGTTAAATAACTCATTATTTCCCGACTTGCACCGGCAAAACCATCGACATTATCACCGGCACTGATGGCGATATTGAATACCTTATATATATATATATACCTGCTATATATATACTTTGATGAATGTTAATAGCATATATATTCAATATTCGTCAGTACCAATTAAAATCCCACTAACTTTCTGGGAGGAAGACTTCATCAACTGCTGCATGTTCAATAACTTTGTCTTGCTTGGAGAGAAAATATCTTCCAACAAATAAAGGCATGTCCACAGGAACAGGGCTACTTATCCCTTGCCCTTGACCTCTTTCTTCATTTCTTTGAAAGGACTTCCTTTACTAAATCTCCACTCTACCTTCACGATTTATTGACGATCTAATAATTTTTTAATTTTTCCGAGACTTCAAGCTGTATTAACTTGGCTTCATCCAGAAGAACTCAAACTAGTAAAACCAGCAACAGTCAATCTCTCGGCGGGGTTTTCTTGAGTTTACCCAGCAGGCTACAAAAGGCGACTTAAAATTGATGTATTAAAGAAGAAACAGGAATTAGATTTAATGTTCAGCCGACTTAGCTTTTTGGAGTTTCTAGCCATCTCATATAAAGATCTACAAAGCACAATTGTCAATAAAACTTATGGAATCAATGATAATACAGTAACATTAATTCTAAAGGCAAAAGAAGCAATCTGCTCGCCCGAAATGGCCTCCAGCATTAATAAATTCCTCCCTCACTTTGCAACCTCTGGGATGATGATTTGGCTGTAGCCAGTGAAGTTGTTTTATCCAGAGCGATGCCGACGCAGTATAATCTTCATAGTAGGGTCCTCAAGTCGATAGGGTCGATATTTTACCTCAACGCATCTTTCAGACATTTTTGCGCTGGTTTTCTCTTTATCTCGCAAAACACATCTTTTAAGACATTTTTCTTATTTTACTGATTTCTCTACAATTTCTTTCGTTATCTCTTTTCTAGTTAAATCTTCGTCGTTCCCAACATACTGCATTTCCCTGGCAGCAGCCAAAGTTAAGCATGAAACTTGTAACTCGATGCTTTGTTTACCCTTCAATGCCGGTCTGCAGCACTCCACTGAACACTAACACGTCAACATCCGCCCTTCTGGTAGGTTAAATGTATTCTTACTTTGCTCTAATGATATATCACATCGTACTTTTGGTTTTATTATTCAAAACTCACCCTCTCTCTGTTCTTGGTTTGACATTAGGGATGAAAATGTTTTTGGCTTACACGGCATGTGCAACTGATTGCAGAAAATGTCAAAATTTTTTATATTTTAACTTCACAATAACTTCAACCCTGTAGAAATGTTGACATTGCTTTAGTCGTTTTCATTTTATGATTATACTCCTATCTACCATAGCGTTTTTTTTGGAATTGCAGCTTTCATCATTGCGTAATTATATATATATATATTCCCATCTGATCACAATTCACATTTTGTATTTACTCCAGGATATACTTTCAATTCTTTTCATATGTTTCAATTTGTGAAAGTTTGTTATTTATTTTTTTATTTATTGTTTTTCTATTATGTTTTGCTTCTTTTTATTTTATACATATATAAATGCATTCGTTGTTGTAGTCGTTAATGATTAAAACATGAATCGAGTTATACTCTAATTTTCATTTTATTATGGGAGAGTGACGAAATGTACGTACATCTGCTTTGCTTTAAAAGTTTTAAACCAAAAAAGCAGAAAATCCTACATTTTTCTCAGTGCGTGAGGTTAACAAGATAGACATCATGTGATCAAAGTGAAGGGAATAATAATATTTTTAATATCACGTAAGTATTTAGGGAAAACGCAGCTGGGCAACAATCTTTGATTTCGCGATTTGTTGTATATATATATATATATATATATGCTTCTTTCTATATATCTCTCATATATATATATATATATATATATATATATATATATATCAAAACAACATCAAACACAAAAATAAAACTCAAAAACTGAGTAAAAAAAAAGACAAAATGGCTAAATAGACAAAAAACCAAGAAAAACCAAAAGAATTGAAAAATATCATAGCGAGCCACTCGTCAGGAAGGAAGCTCCTTTCATGATAATTTGTCTTTTTTACTGCTGGCGACAAACGAAATCAGATTTAAGAAATTGCCGTCATCCCTCTAAAAAACCTACAAAACAAACGAAAATGGAGATTTCTTGAATAAAAAATAAAATACATTTAAGAAGATTTAAAAAGAATAAATACAAAAATCCAGTACAAATGCAAAAAAATCGAATACAAAATACAGAATAAAACAGTCGTAACATAAAAATAATAATAAAATAAAATGAAATATGCTTACGATGGCCAGGGAGACCTTCTACGACCATGAGGAGAAAAAAGAACGCCAAATATTGGTAACGCCGTTACCAAACAGAGGGAAGAGAAAGAAAAAAAGGAGAAAGAGGCTCTGTCCGGTAGCTCTGAAATCTGCCTATATCGTCGCACAAAGTTCTCAGAATACCATTATTTAAAAGTTGATCATACAAAAGCTTTAATTGTTTAGTTTTGAAATTTCGTTCGAACAAATAGATCTAATGCAGGAAAATTGTGAGAGATAAGTGTTTCCTATAAATCTTAACAAAATATTAGAAGACCAATATGATCCGGGTTGACACAAAATTAAAATCCATTCAGATATATCTTAGTACAAAAGTTATTATCAATAAATTTAATATCCAGATCTAAGAAATCCGCTTCAAACTGATTTTGTTTGTTTGTTTTTAAAGCAAGGCTGAGGATAAATATATATATATATACTATGCAATAATCTCACTTATTTTATTTCAAATTCTAATAACCTATATGACTTTTAAGTCTTAATGTATTCCAAAAAATCACTTTTCTTAAGCTCAGTTTCCTATTTCCCACGCTGGAGGAATATTAAATCTCTCTCTTGGCATATTTATTACTAAAGAATATTTTAATCCTTTTCACGTGCTTACAGAAAATCATGACGGCGTCTCCTTGCTTGTCCGCCGAGGCTTTTCCTAAATGCTTACGTAATATAGTAAAATTAGCTAGCTATTCCCTTCACTTTGATCACGTGTCTATGTTAAATCTCTACCTGAAAAAAGCAGGGGATTTTCTGCTCTCTCTTCTGGCTTGAGAAACTGCTATACTAAGATGTACGTACGACCATGCTCTCCGATGAAATTGGATTAATAACTTTCGGCATGTTTGTTTTGTTACTTGCTGCTCATATATATAATGTTTTTTTTTCGTTATTGCCAGTACGTTAAATGATTAAAGCAGGCGAGGTATATTCTAATTTTCATTTTATTATGGGAGAGTGAACAATATCATAAACCACATCCTCTTTATTTTCATGCCAAAGAAAACAATCCTGCCCTCACAGGCCAAACTAGCGAGAATGATGAATCGAAAAAGATATATATTAAGCGTAAGTATTACAAAGCAAAACTTTATGGCGAACTCAAGAATCGCGTTTCGCGATTTGGCGCGTGGAAACGATTCACTTCTTTTTTGGTTTCGAAGAAGATGAGCCGACTGGAAATTTCAAAAGAATGATTTTTAAGCAAGTTTAAAACTCATCAAATTGAAAACAAGATACATATATATTTCAATAATCAAACATGTACTATATTTTCAGCTATACATATATTAATCTAAGGGTAAAATTAAAATCCAGTACCCCTTATCAACAAATGAAATAAATACAAAGATACTTTGATTATATATATAAAAGGAAATATCTTGAAGCCAACATGCATACAATAAACTGTTGGATGAGAGGCCAGACGGTACATTCTAAATTCAGAAGAAACAATTAACACCAACACTAAACTTACACGCATGAATATTGATTGAGTTATACAATCTTATTTGGTAGCAAGTACCGAGACTGTTATGATCATTTTTTAAAGAATCTTGAGATGGCTCCGGCAAGGAACTAATGACAAAATATTCGTTCTTTCACCAGGCTTATCTTGACCAGCCTGGGCATACTGAAATGGTCCGGTCTGCTGTAAGAATATGAGTATCCAGATGTTGGTCTTTCTGGAAGCTTATCGCGACGCTTGTCGCGCCTACACCGGCGTTGGTCCGGGTAAAGAATATAATCAGTTCGGTCTTTCACCAGAGCTATCTGTAGCACGTGAGCATACACCGGCGATGGTCCGAATGTAAAAAGAATAACCAAAAATATTCATTTCTTTCTGAGCCATCTGTGCTTGTCGACGCCACCGTGACGGTCCGCATGTGAAAGAATATAACCGTATTCATTTCTTTCACCAGAGCTTATCTGTGCGCGTAAACCGCCTGTACACCATCGATGGTCCGCATGTAAAATATAGCAAATATTCATTCTCACCAGAGCTTGTGCTTGTCGTGCCATACACCAGCGTGGTCCGATGTATAAGAATATAACCAAATATTCGTTCTTTCACCAGGAAAGCTTATCTGACGCTGTCGACGCCACCGCGTGGTCGCAAAAGAGCCGCAACCAAATACTGCAGAGCTTATCTGTGCTTGTCGACGCCACCGGCGATGGTCGAATGTATCAGAATATAACCGATATTCTGGTTCTTTCCGCAGGCTTATCTGTGCTTTGTCCGACGCCACCGGCGATGGTCGCGTAAGGGCAAATATTCATTCTTTCACCGAGCTTATCATGCTTGTCGACATACAGCGATGGTCCGAGATGTATAAGAATATAGCAAATATTCGTTCATACCCAAGAGCTTATCTGTGCTTGTCGGCCTTACGCAGCGATGGTCCGCATGTAAAGAATACTGTAAATATTCATTCTTTCTGGAAAAACCTCTACATTGCTTCTCGGCATACCGGCGATGGAATTCGGGTAATATAAGAATATAACCAAATATTCGTTCTTTCACCAGAGCTTATCTGTGCTTGTCGACGCCACACCGGCGATATGGTCACGCATAGCAAAGAATACCAACCAAATATTCATTCTTTCACCAGAGCTTATCTGTGCTTGTCGACATACGCAACGATGGTCCGAATGTATAAGAATATAACCAAGTAACTACCGGGTTTCACCAGAGCTTATCTGTGCTTGTCGACATACACCGGCGATGGTCCGCATGTAAAGATATGTCAGATATTCGTTCTTTTACCAGAGCTTATCAGCGTCGAGCGCCACACCGGCGATGGTCCGAATGTATAGGCTATAACCAATATTCGTTCTTTTCACCGGAAGCTTATCTCTGGCATATGGAAGCATACACCGGCGATGGTCGAATGTAAAAAAATATAATCAGATATTCGGTCTTTCACCGATACTCATTATGTATGTGTTCACCGGAGAATATGACATTTTCAATTTCGGCCTTTCACTGTAACATATGCGACCAGACCAGAGTTCAACGGCAGAAACGCCAGGTACCATGGCTCGTTGACTAAGGTAGTGAAAACTTAGAATTATGCGACCCGTGGTCGAAACCTTAATTAACTTCCTACAATAAACGAAGTCTCAGAAGCCTTAATGATACGAGTTGAAGAAGAATGAGTACTCCAACTTCATGAGATAAAATTCTGTTGGCAAACCGGAGAGCGAAGGTTTGGCCAGATTCCTTTCTTGGGGTGATGGCAGGAAAAGAAATTCCACCCCCGCCACTTCATTTCCGGCTTTAATTTCGCGGGGTTTGGCGATATGAGGGAACAGTGGGATGGAAGACCATGCCACTGTTGAGAGCTTTGTATCAAGGAATCACCCAAAACCCAGAATGCACAAAATATTCATAACAAAACAAATGCTTGTACAATTTTTTTGAAAAAATCAAAATAAAGCATCAAGTGGTCTCCCCTAAACTTTCATTACTTCCCCAAAAAGGTGCTGTTTCCCTCTTCCCATGGATAAAAAAAAATTCGAACCTACTGTAACTTAGTCAATGATGACTATCAGAAAGGTTTTCATTTGTAGATTATAGTGAAATATTTGAGTAAAGAATCAAATTCGTCAGAATAGTATCGATAAAAACGGATCTATCACACTGCTAAGGTTCCAACTCTTGCCGGCTCAGGTCAAGTGTTAAACCTTCCCATTGTGCACAGAGATTGCCTACCAGTACATGCATATGGAGGCCAGGATTAGAAAAATTAAATTATACAATTTGAACGCCTTGCTTTTAACCGATTCTAATTGGACTTTGGTGGACACAAATCTAATTAAGGTAGAGGCCACATGTCAAATTTCATTTATCAAGCCAATTTTATTAGAGATTATTGCGATTTAAAATATTTAGATTATGCAGAATGACGAGCCTGTAACCCAGCTAAGAGCAGATTTCCAGAGCCAGTTCTGACCACATTCATGACGGTAAAAATGTGTACCAAATTTTATCCATCTAACTATTCAAATGGAGTTATAATTTTCCACATGACTTCCGGACATACAGGCAAGACAGACTTGCTTCCGTTGACAGATTTTGTCAAAGTTGGTAGAGCCTCAGTGTGTTTAAAGACCACGCCACCAAGAATCTCATCCGTAGCTCTCATAGTTTTCGAGTTCCATCGATGTTCCACAGACCACACAGACATAATTCAAAATTGTCGTTTCGGATCAGGGAGGTCTAAAACGTGGAGATTAAAATCAAAATCTCGAGTTCAAATTTTTTGTGGGGTCAATACTCTTTGTATTACTTACTTTACTCTTTGTATACTTCGACATATACGAGAGAGTAAAACGCAGCTTTAAAGGAGAAGAGTTATTTTTTTTTGTATTCTGCTTTTTTGCGGTTACTGCAAATGAAACAAACAAAATGTTCAGTTAAGAACTATTCTAAAGTATATAAATAATTTCTTTTGTTTCAGGTTGGAAAAAAAATATGCAATGAAATGATAAAATTATGAAAATGCTTCCATTTCAATTGACGACAGGAAATGTTGCTACAAATTGTTTTTAAAATAAAATTTGCATCAAGTGACATTATTGTTTGAATTGTTGTAAAAAAATAAATGAAAAGAACGAAATTACTCTAGGTATGAAAAAAGAGCACATTCATAGATGCACTTTCTCTCAAACCCAAAAAAATTTTATGATAATTTAATACTTTTCGTCCCCCCAGTGCGAATTGATTTAACACACACTCATGAGTGTGTATAACCTCATGGTCTGTTATCACCAAATGCAAGACCACTTGCGACCATTAGTCCAGTCAGCAAGGTCAAATCAGAGCGAATAGAAAAAAAAAAATGGTGCGATTTTGAAATTTGGCACAGTTGTTGGGGATAATTATTCTAAACAGCATACTAAAGTCCCCGACCATGGGGTTGCAGGGGGTACTGGGGAGTTTAAAGGGGACTTTCAGTTTTCTTAAATATCTCGAAAACTACGAGGTTCTAGCGAAAAAATACGCAATTACAAAATTAAATTTACATTTAAAGTCCCTATAAAAAAAAGTCACCATCTTTTCGGCATCAATAGATTAGAAGATATAGGGGTTGAAAATGTGAGCATTCTGAAATTCCTTATTGCAATGGTAAAAATCAATAAAAAAAAAATTCTTGAAAGTAACAATGCAAAGCCTCATGCCTATATAATAATTTTTATAAAGGTAGTATTATGTGTTGAGAAGCAGGCGGGTGGTGTCGTTGCTGGAGACAAATATATTTGATAGAGCAGTCGTCATCACTTCCTCCCCTCGTCCGTTCCCTCCACAGATCATTTCTACTCAGTCTTTTGGTTTCTGTAAACGCTTCCAAATGGTATGTTAGAACAGTACTTAATCTAAATATATATGTAGATATGATGAGTTTAACATAAAATCTCGCAACATTCACACATACACAAGCATCTGTTTTTTGAACACCCTAGTCAACAAACAAACACGAACACTAGGTTCGGTACACATACTATTTATGCATCGGAAAGAACTCATTAGTATTAAATGCTGGAGAATCAGTGTAATTGAAGTGTATTATTACAGGGATGGGTATACTGTCGACAGGTGTCATTGGTAACTCTAAAGCAGAGGTACTGCAAGCACTTTGAGAACAGGAACTCAAAGCAGTTAAGTTTGATTAGGTAATTTTGGTGATATTAGCAATCAAGAATGTTGGCAGTGCCGACTGACCTCTGGTAGTGCCATCAAATGAACAATGAGACAGTGATGGTTGTTTGATCCGTTAATTATTTTTCAAAGAACAACATTACAGAAGGACTGAAATGAAGATGTTTTGCGTTTTAAAATATAAATTATCTGCCATTTCCACCTCCCTTCAATGAAGATTGGACTGAGGAAGTCAAGGGAAATATCACTGTACGATGCATTTTCCTGAAAGTGAATACAGTATAGATTTTACAAAAGCATTGTATCAAGGTTGTGGAGTTGCTTCCTGCATTAAAATGGAATGTTAACACAGGATTTCTTCATTGTGTCAATTTTGTATCTTATCGGTCCATATGGAAAAAAATGCATAGTATCTTTGACGATTTACGGTGCCGCCAACAATACAAAGCTAGCAGAAGAGAGGAGAAGAGCACCACGAAAATGTCTTTTGATGTATTTTGAGGAGACAACGACAGCACAGTTCAACAGGAACATTTCTTGCCAATGGAAGGAACAAGACTAGGGTTATTCAATTACTAGCAAGGAAGGCACGACTTGGAAATTCAATTCGTAGATGAAACTTGGCATGGCGAAAAAAAGCACCATTAAAATTTCACCCATTAATCTAAAGAGATTTTATGCAGTCAATTCGGAGAGCAGCCCTCAAACTTTCCGGCACGACTTATATACCAGTAACTCTTCACACGCAATCCGGTGCTCGGATAGCTTAGATGTCAGCGCACTCGATTACCCTTCATGGATCACCAGTTCGATCCTGGCTGCGTTTTTTTCAATATTATTCCAAATTAAATTAAAATTTAAAAATATTTTAATTAAAAACTTTGTTATTTTCATTTAGAAAAAATAACTTTTCTTGACACCTTTTCATTTTTCATGAACAATTCTGCCTCACTCACAATAATTTTTTCGACCAGGAATGACTGAAGTATTTTGGAAGATTTCTTCCACCCAATAACGTTGTGCTTCATGAAATTGGCCCTGAAGATTCTGATAGAAATTAAATTAATTTTGAACCAGTAAACCTTGATGGAATAAATAACAGCATCTTTTAATCTCAACTTTGACACTTCACTGTGTAATGATTCTTGACGTAATTTTCCATCTTCAACCTCAAACACATAGCAGTATTATAATTGCATACTGAACATTTCACTTTTAGAATGTTTAACTCTCTGTATTATATGCTAATTTAATCAAAAAGCAATGCGAAACACTTCAAATCAGGTGAATAACCTCGTTTGTTCAGGGCTAAAAGAATAGAAGTAAACACTGTCGAAGAATTTCACTGATAATAGAGTAAAAACCATTTATCCATTGATTCTTTTTCAGTATTGGAAATTTCGGACCATCTGCCTACATTTAATAAGATTAACATTTATATATATTTTGATCAGCATTAAAATATTGAAGTTAATACATATGTATTCAATATATAATTAACATCTGCTCTCGACTGTTTCCAAGATAAAATAAGAACGAATAATTTGTGAATATAAAACCAATAATTTAAAACTTCAATGGTTAGGATGAGTTTTAAGTATAGTTAATATTTTATCACCATTAAGATGTATTTATAATTATTTTTACCGTTATATATTATTTTTATTATTATTTTATCTGTAATTCAGAAAATATATAAAGTTATTTTCTGCATATAAAAATAATTAAAGAAGTTTAATTAAAATATTTTTCAATTTTTTAATTTAATTTAGGAATAATTTTGAAAAAAAAATAAAAATGAAAACCAAGCCAGGACCGAACTGCGGATCTTCGAGAATGATAAACTGACGCGCTGACATCTGAAATATCGAGCACTGACTTCCCGAGAAGGTTACTGGTATATAAGTTGTGCCAAAGTTTGAGGGCAAAATTTCTCCGAATTGGCTGGCCATTGCATTTTTTTTAGATTGATGGGTGAACACCCTAATGGTCTTACTAATATGCAAAGTTTCATCCCGAATTGAATTTCCCAAGGAGTCGACTCTCGGCAGCAAGGATGAAAGGAAGTGAGCCCTAGGGATTCGGACAAGGTCATTAAAGGGGATGCTGATTCTATATTGGTTGTTAGAAGCAACTTCTCAATCTGAACATTGCTATAATAGGGAGGGCAGTAGACCTAATCGTGATATTGATTGGCTTCATTTTCCACCAGGGTGACGCGTATATTTTTGTAGAGCCTGTAGGGAAAAGTCGAGCTAAAATATTTTTCAACAAAGCTGCAAAACTCTTTTTACTGACAATATCCTTCTTCCATGCATTCGGTGGCTGCGACACAACATCAGCAGCGATGGATCATATACTCCCAGTGAATGACAAATGAAGGCCGATTATTCTGACCTGATTCTTAACTCCATATTTTTGTGGCTGTACGGCTGGGTGTGGCCGGAAGATGGGATGCCGGAAAAGCTGGCATCCAATGCTCTGCTTGTGGCACTTGTCATGAGCTTATCTGCACTAATGGGGCACCTCTAGAAGAAGAGGAGTTGGAACTTGATCGAAGTGAAGAAGAATCAGCGAATGAAATTTAATCACGAACAAGTGTCAAAGTGTTAATGCATATTTTTTTATGTAAAAATTGCTCAGATTATATATATGTTGTATTCTCAAATATAATGTTATAATAGATAGCCGACAATTTGAAATAAACTTTCTTCTTAAAATGAAGCTAAGCTTTTCAATCACTTATTGTAATTCTCGCTCTATATTCTAAAGCCATTCATCCTAAGGGAAAAAAAATGAAGCACTATTTTTTGTAGGGAATTTATGTAGTTTAATTTTTGTAGTGAGGTATTGTTCCTTTGAACCACGCAGTTTTCGAGATGGGTAAAAAAAAACGAAAATCCCCGCTGCCCCCCGCGTAACCCCCCGATTCAGGGGCTTTTAATGCTCTTGTTTAGGGCACTAATCCCTACAACTGTGCTTAAAATTTCAAACCACCATTTATTTTTTCATCTTTCCTTCGTTGAGTCATTAAATTGATCTTGTGGAAAGTGAACCCGAGGGGAGGAAGGGATCACGGTGTTCATCAAATATATTTGTCCCCCACCTCCCCAACACCACCACTAATAACATACAATACTACAACTTTATAAGAGTATTATATAGGCATGAGGTTCTTCTGAAAGATTGCAATGACTTCGGCATTTTTATTGATTTTACCATTACAATAAGGAATTCAATGCTCACGTTTTCAACTCTATATCTTCTAAACTATTGATCTAAATAAAGATGTAGAGGCTTTTTTTTGTGAGAATTTAATGTAGTTTAATTTTGTAACAGAGCAATTTTCGCTGAACCATGGACTTTTCGAATCTTAAGAAAAACTGAAAAAGACCCTTTAAATTGTGCCCCTCGCGTAAAATTTTGGTCGGGACTTTTAGTATGTTGTTTTAGAACCTAATCCTGTGTGCCAAAATTTCAAAACTACACAATTTTTCTATTTTCCTTCGTTGACTGGACTACATGGTGTAAGCTGCGACAATCTTTCAAATTAAAACTGTAATCATTTTCATTCCTTTTATCATCAAGTAATTGTATTTCTTTTCATAATATATTTATTTCAATAATCAACCTTTGCTACTGTTCTTTCAACAACGTTTAATCTTGCATGTTTTCATTTACAACTTTTTTCATTAAACATTTATTGATTCAGCATTTTTAACACTTCCCTGTTTTTAAACTGTGAAATGAAAGAAATCTGGTGTATATTGTAGAGTTTGGGCGCGTGCAAAACAAATTAAATAAAAGTATTCCATAATCAGAAGGTAAACTCAACGCTTTATTCGCCCGCTCACTTCGTTCCTCAGGTCTTCTTCGCGATCTGACACATGGCCAACTTACATAAGATGGATCCCTGGTTCTTAACGTTGTCCAGATACGCATATTTGCGGATCCTACTATGGTTTGGATTGAGGGTCACAGCTTTTTTTCATTGGCTTGAGATGCTGGGTTAACAAATAAGGCGTAAATTCACCTACAAGAGCATGCTTTTGACTTTTTTGTTTTAACTTCAATGGTTTTCAGGAGATAATGGGTCTCAGCATTTGCCGCCATCTTGGACACCTCCCCTTTTCCTAGGCTTTTTCTTGAAATACCTCGAAAACCTATTCGATTTTTCAAAATTACAAAGTAATAAAACAATTAATGATCATAAAATTCCCAATAAATCCATGCTTTTATTTTTCTAGCTTTAATAGTTTCTGAGATATGTAGAAAAAAACTTCCACGACAGGGAAAGAAAAAAAAATCAAGAATGGCGGCTGAAATAGTTAAACTAAAATACTTTGATACTCTTTATTTCTAATTACATCTACTGAAAATTGAATAAGATTTTGAGATATTCAAAGATAAGGTAAAAGAGATATGAAATCGAAGATGGCGAATGATAAACTTTGCAGACCTCTGAAGGAAACTATGTACTAGTAGAGAATTTTTTACGCTCTTTAATTTGTTCTGCAAATCAATTTAGCCAAGTTAAAATTGAATATTTTGCTTTCGAGAGATATACAGGAAAAACCAAAAATAGGGGATAATCCAGATGACAACATTGAGCTTCCCCAGGATGTTGACAGCATTTGCTATGTTCAACCAGATTCCATGAGGAGACATTTGTGCCAATTTTAAAGCCTATTTTTTTTCAAACCCTTCGTTTATTGTACTGTATCAATTAAGATTTTTCAAATTTATTCGCGTTATGAGATCCATTATAATAAAAAATAAAGCCTGAAAGAATTAAGAAAATACCAATCTGTGCCAAGGGGAATCACGCGCGCTCTTTAATTTAGCCAAATCAAATGTATTTAAGATATTGAATATATTTCGAAATATTCAGGAAAAAAACCTTCTAAAAAAAAAGGGTGGGAGGAAATCCAAGATGGCGGCAACCTATGAGACCCATTATCTTGGAAACTATTAAAGCTGGGAAGAAAAATAAAAGTATATATTTGTAGAGAAATTTTACGGTCTTTAATTTGTTAATTCACTTATAATTTGAAACTCAATAGTTTTTCGAGATGTGTCTCAAGAAAACTATGAAAAACAAGCCCATTTGAACCTCTTTCCACCCCACCCCAGGGAAACCCGACACTCAGGTCGTAATGACTTTTTTTACTACATACTACAAGGGGTATGGAGCAATTTGTACTGGAGAGAACTTTTCTCTTTGGATGTTTGGGTTTATTCGTGCACTGTACTATAATAGTTTTTAAGATTAACAAAAGGACAGCTAAGTTACGCTTCGTAACGTCAACTATTCTGATAGTATAGTTGTTTTAATAGTATTCACTTGGCAGGACAAAATTCTCTGTAGCAAACCTTATGTTTTTTGTTTCACCATTACACCAACTTTGATTTCTTAACTAATCCTCGTACCCCAGGGTACGTACTGATTGGGGAACCTCTGATCTAGGTATTAAATACGCACGGTCGGGCGATTGACAGCCAGCCCGTATATCTGGTCAAAGCTTGATCAGATCTGCAATTCAACAATAAATCCATGTGAAATTCCATCTGTCTAGCACGCTGCGTTTTTTTGAATTATTATGTTAATATGCACCCGGTGGACTCAGGGCCAAGATTTCCCATACAGAAACCAACCTAGGCCATGCCTGGGGTACCAACAATGGAGGGCACGCAAATATAAAAGAAATTACAGTACACATTTTGGTACTGTTTTTTGGAAAAACCACTTTGGCTTTACTGTTTACTAAGCACATTCATGCACATTACTGTTCAAGTAACAGTTCCAGACTACCACTTTTGGACGATTTTACACCGGAAAGAGTCAAGCAATGAGTCTATGAGCACATTCCGAGGTTCTTCTTAGATCACGCTCAGTAAAAAAATGTAAACATCACCCTTCCATTCTTGCTTCCCCCCCCTATTTGATAAAGTAACTCAACCTGGCACTGCGCAAAAAAGCGGAGGGTGTCCAGGCTCGTTGCTAAACAATATATAAACTGGAATATTTACATTTGCCTCTCTCACCAGGGGAGAGGGCGCAGGAGTGAAGATGCTTTTGACCTATATAGTAGAAATGTATAAATCAATCCTGCCTGGACGGACAGGCATCGCAAATGGATTGCGGTCCAAATTCGGCAAACAATTTGGTGTAAGGACTGCATTACGAATTTCATCCATCAATTCACTGCGTTTTGATTACAGTGAAACCTCTCTGAGCGGCACCTCGTTCAGAAAAATTGGCCGCTCTCAAAAGGGGTGGCCGCTCTAAAGGTTTCAGGTACAATTACAAGATATTGCTATAATACATAATGTATAAACAAAGTCTGACACATGGCTATTGTATTTAAAATGAAGTTTGAGACTTATCTAAAAAGAGAAAATAAACACTTTAATTAATAAAGGCACACATTTTTTGAAAAAGGATACAATTTGTGACTGTTTTAGTTTTTACCCTTCTCGGGAAAAAAACATTTTCAGTTCGTTTTCAGTTTTAAAAGTAAATCTGTAACCGATGCGTTTGTTAAATGGGATGGGCGAAGACACCCAGCGGCCGTTCAAGAGAGTTTGGGTGGCCGTTCTAGGGTGTACAACATTATAAGTCTATCTGGGCAAAATCCGTGCCACGAAAAATTATTAAGCTAAGATTAAAGAGGGTGGCCGTTCGAAGAGTTTCACTGTAGTGTACTCATAGACCAATAGAAACAGACAGACACATTCCAAAGTAGGCTTTTCAGACTCAGAAGTTAACATATGCAGATTGTGAAAGTCTCGAATTTTTGACAATTTATTCGAATATTATTTATTCAATATTTTTCTTACTGTACGCTTCATGCTGGGAAAATGAAAAAGGTTCGCAGGTAAAGGACTTTTTTAAGGCCAGTAAAAAGTTCTCTTTTCGGGCAGCTTTGCGGAAGCTCCATTCTTGAAAACCAGGAAATCCCGATTAAGCGAGAGGTGAAATTTCTTTAGGCACCTCAATTGAAGTTTTCGATCTCGATTGCCTCTCGGACGACGGGAGAACTTTCCAGGGAGATGTGACATTCCGCAAAATTGTTCAGGAGAATTTGTTCTTTTTCGATGAATTTGAAGAATTTGAAAAAGATGGTAGATCAAAAAAAAATCCTTGAGATAAATGAATAGCGGTTTTTATATTTAACGAAGTCGAGTCCGAAATTTTCATTTTTTAACTATGTTTGATTAACGATAATGTTTAAAACAGACGGCGGGTTATTTGCTTGATATTTGCCAAACATTGCAGGCGTATTCCGTCTAGCAACCCTCCATGTTCAATCTACCTTCGCGAGGTAAATCCCCAGCGGATGGGCGCTTGTATCGCACGTATTTGTTCCGGCAGCCAATCCTTCTTCACATTGTGTGTGTGGAGCTCTCCTTCAGCTCAAAACAAAGACATTTTAACTTGAGATACAGTCCAGCTCCTTGTTGTGAATTATGAAGGACCCCATCTATTTGCTTAAATCAGATAATAATACTCTGTTGGTAAACATTTATTATTTTTTACCTTTACTCCCTTAAATCCATGCAAAATGAAAATCATTATAAAATATATATATTTTTTTAAAAAAAATTTCGATATTGAATTGCGTTTTAGTGAGTGTAATAAAATCACCAGACATGTTTTCATTGAATACACTGAATAAAGAACAGAATTAACAAATTACTGTTCTTAGAAGTTTTTTTTTACCAGTACTACCGAAAATTTATATTATTAATTAGATTAGCGTTTCGCACTCAGCAATTATTAGTCTCTTTTTTATCGCTTACAAATGCTCCTTTTACCAAGTTTTTTTTTCCATGATGTTCCTGATTCTTTACGGTAATAAAATGACTCCTTGATGACTTGAATCTTTGCAGAGTTTAGCCCTTCTTCTTGCCCGTAATATCGACGGAAGAGATTGAAATCAGGCTATCAAAATTACATTTACATTGTCGATTTTTTTGTCATTTTGGTAATTTTTACCAAAAACCACCATAATGCTATAGACTTTCTAGAAATAACTAGCGTTTGCTCCTTCTTTTTTGAAACACCCATTTGAACTGACTTCACTCTTCTTCAGTTGGGGTTTATAAACTAATGTTCATGAAAGTTCAGGTATTGATAATTTCACAGTGATTAACGAAATATCAGACTAAAATTACACAAAATCTTGGTCAATATCTGATACTGCTGACTACACTGCCGCTCCTTTTTTAAATGTATGACCTATCTTCTGTTTTTTGATTTTCTGCCGTTGCTTACGTTTTGTTGTTGTCTTGAGGATACTTGTATGATCATCGGCGTCCTTTAGCACGGTCTATTCAGTGAATGAATTCGTATTTGCTTAATATTTTACTTTCTCTCGTATGCGAAGTATGCAAGAGAAATAAACATCGTCCGAAAAAAAATTCGAACTCGAGATTTTGACGTCTCGTGCAGAGCCTCCTGAGTCGAAAAAACACAATTTGGAGTATGTCTGTCTGTGAACACGATAACTCAAAAATCTATGAGAACTACGGGGAATGACTTGGTATGTAGGTCTTTAAGCATAATTTGTAGGTTTCCTAACTCAAATTTTTTAAGAAATCAAATCCTTGGAAGTCTGTCTGTCTGTATGTCCAAAGTCCATGTAATTCTCTCTATAACTCAAAAACTTGGTGCTAGATGGATAAGAAAATTTGGGTACACAGTTTATCACGTATAAATGCAGGTCCGTATAAATTTTTTGGGCCAAATCAAGTCCAAAGGGTTGACTGTCTGTCGGTCTGTATATTTACCATTGAAACCAATCCATTATCTCCACATACGTACGGGAAGCAATCGTCTGGCTTAACTTTCGCGAAAAGGCAGATACGTCAGTTTGTCCTTCAGACGGCAGAGTGAAACCTAACGAGTATACGTAGATGCGTTTTCGAATCGGTACGCGTCTCTTTGGTCTTTACCTAGATATTTTTCAATCTATAATGAAAAACTACTTCTGTTAGTCATTGGATTCTGAAGTATGAAGGTTCGAAAATTTTTAGCCACGCAAAGGAAGGAGAAACGGCTTTTTGAGTATACGAAAGTTTGGAGGAACACTCCCGCTGGTTTTCTCTTATCTGAATCAGGTGCAAGCATTTGAAAATCTAAGATCTCAGGAGGAAGTTTCCAGGAACACTTATTACCAGGGCTATTTTTTTAAATGAAAGAAAGCTACAGCTTGAATTGTGTAACTACAGGTTTCAGCTAATTATCTTTGCCCTTTCTCAATCTATAGAGATAAAAGATGAGCTTTCTTGAGACCAATAAATGTCTCTACAATATATCTTTTAAACAATTACGGTAGGAGGTCTACTTGTGGGTCCCAGTAGGTTCCGCGATGAAGCGATAACGATCGAAAACTTTAAAGAAGTCATCAAAGGTTTTATTATATACGCGCGTACCAGGAATCAATAAAATCAACCATAAAATTTTTAAATGCATCTTTTTTTGTTTCTACAAACGAAACAAAAAAAATTAAACAAATAAGTAATACAAAGAGATATATTTAGTAGTTACTTTATGAAATTTTTTAACGTTTATAGGAAAAAAATTTCTCAACCATTTACTTTAATGCATTTGGCGTAAACTTACGTCCCTCCATAGTAAATGGATCTAATAGGTGTCAGGAAGGAAAAAGTATATGACGCTTTTCGTGGTAAAGTTAAACGTAGCTCTGGTAAGAGTCGGTTTCAAGTTTCATTGTGGGAAGATTGGCGTGAAAATTACAAAAAAGGGTACAAATTTAGGTCTGGTTTGAGGGGTAAAGTTGATGAAAATCGCGAAAATTTCGATGACGTCACAGCGACCGATGCGCGCGCACACCCGGTGACAAAACTTCGTTTCCTCGCTTTCTCATACCCTAACTGTCTGCGGCGGCCTCAGTCTGGCTTGCTGCCATATGGGATTGAAAATCCAGATTATTTAAAACTATTTCTTATTCAGCTGTCTTATAGAAATAACTCGGAATCAAATTTCGCTCTCGACCAGAAGTTCGATAGTAAGATAAAAGACAAAATCTGTCATTATGATGAGGGGCTTTGAATATAGACGAAAGAAGCGAGAACGGTTGATTTTTTACTTAAACATATCATTTTAATTTCGATCAGTCTACAAAAAAAACTATCCAATACATTAGGCAATTCATTTCTAGCGATCTTACGTTTACGCGAAATATTACCCAGAATTGCGCGAAATATTAGGCCTCGGAATCAAGTTTGTCATCACCAAGGTTCGATATAGATCAAGACATTTACCGATCCATTAGATGGAGACTTGAATATGACGCGAAGAGAGAACAGAAGGCATTTGATTTTCTTAACAACATTCATTTATTTCGATCATTTCTACAAAAACTATCCAAGAAACATTAGGCAATTCACCAGCGATCTTACGTTTCATACGCGAAATATTGACCCAGAATTGCGCGAAGTATTACTCAGATAGATTTGCTCATCGACCAAGAGTTCGATATGAATAAAGACATTATCCGATCAGTATGTTGGGAGACTTCAACTGGTACGCAAGAAGAGAGAAACGAGAAGGCATTTTATTTTCTTAAACATCCATTTTAATTTCGATACTGGTTCTAAAAACATCAAGTACATCTTACACATTCATTTCAGCGATCTTACGTTTACGCGAAATATTCAAATTGGCATTGCTCAGAATGGTTGTATCGGAAGTTCGTTATATTCGATAGACGTACCGATCTGATGACTTAATAGAAAAAGAATTTTATCTACTTAATCCGATTGTCACAAACTATCATCTTGAAGTGTTCAAGATCTCTACTTCGCGAAGCTTACTCAGATTGTCTTTTATTTGCTATGGATTTAAGATTGTTCTAACAGATGAATAAACACGAATATATGTAAGAATTGTATTTTCCCGTCTAAGCAAATAGTGAAAATTTAATTCCTACCTAATAATATTTTTCACTCCGAACAACTCATTTGAATAATTGGTGTATCAGCGGAAGAAGATATCGAAGATAACCATCACCTTTCCTCTCCGGGCCGTTCAAATATTCGTAAGCACAAGGGGAGGGGTTTGCGGATTTCTTATTTTTACCTTGACAAAGGGGAGTATGTGATGTTACGTAAACTTATTAAAATCCACTTTATTTCGAAAATCTCTTAACAACTTACAAATAATTTAATTCAAAATTAAATTTAAAAAAAAAGTTAAGTTTGGCAAAGAAAAAAGCTTTTTTTTGTAAAAAGCTTTAATTCAAGGAAGTTAAAACCTAACATTTAATTTATTTATTTTTTTTTTTATTTTAAGACGAGTTCAAGTGTTTATGATTAGATGTCTAAAATTTTTTAAATTAGATTTATTACTGTTATACGTTTTGTAAAAAAAATGAACAGGGGGGCGGTCATTAGCTTACGTAATTATATAAGAGGGGGGTTTGCGATTTGCTTATTTTTGCTGACAAGGGGGGAGGGGGTGTCAAAAAATACCAAAAACATGCTTACGTAATATTTGAACGGCCCCTCCATGCTAATCACGTGATGCGTAGGCGTACCTCTCCGTTAAAACCGAGTGCAATGTTTTAATCCGGGAGAGATGGCCTATTGAAATTAAGAAGAACCGTCATGCGGTAGGTTGGCGAGCGTAATGAGCTACGGGGGTCTCTCCTCTGGTAGTGCAGCGGCGATGGTACTGGCTAACTCCTTTAAACGTATTGTAAGCTAATATTTCTCTAAGTATAACATAGCGCCAATTAAGTAACTAATCAAACCCTAAATCTCTCTCTTGTCAAAGTTCTAAATACTTCATTTCTGTAAATATCTTTCAATTATGTTTGTTTTAATAAATTTAATTGTTGTTTAACTGAGTTTTCGCTTTGGTCTTACCCGCCGCCCCCGGGGGGGGGGGGGAGGGGGGGGGGAGGTGAGAGATAGGAAGATAAGATTTCCACATATTTTCGGATCCTCGCCCGGGATCTATAAAGATAAAAATGCAATTTTCCACAAATTATTGGTTGCTACAGCCGAGATTTTATTCCCCTGAAACCTAATTTCCACAAATATTACATTTGAAAACAAAACATTTTTACGAGTAAAAAAAATCCAAACAAGATCACGAATCAGTCACATAAATTGAGAGTTACAAAGAGCTACTCTAGTCACATAATCTCAGAGTCACAAGGAGTTACTTTAGTCACATAATCTCAGAGTCACAAGGAGTTACTTTAGTCACATAATCTCAGAGTCACAAGGAGTTACTTTAGTCACAGTTGCGTAAGGTAAATAAATAACAGTTATAATTAACAAAATTTAACAAAGATATTAACTATAAATTTGTTAGTCAAAAATTAATTAAAACTCTTTATATTATATAGAATGGCGCATATTGCAGCTATTTCTAATATAATACAGAAACAAATAATAGAAATATAAATTAAAAGGTAAAAAAGAAAAAGTATAAATAAGAAACAGAAGATTTAAACAAAAAACGATAACAATACACCTTTTTGCGTGCTCAACGCAACAGCATCAAGTGATTGCATCAACAAAAAATTACAACGATTAATATTTAAAGCACATAAAATAGAATTTAGAATGTAAAAGAAATCATACAAAATGGAAGGAATGAATAAGAACTCGAATGACGAACTTTTTCGAAGACCACTCGCCATATAGGAGTTCTAAAATGGACAAGATTTTCTATCAAGGGTAAGATTATAAATCAAAAATAAGTTCAGTAAGGTAAGTAAGTTTACGCCCCTGAATCCTAGCGGCCGTTTCGCAGAGACAGCATCCCGTCGAATTTTTTTTTCTTACATTGATCAAACAACTGTTTCCTCCACCAATTAATTTATTGCTTCATACATTGTAAAACAAAATTTTAACTTTTAACTAAATTAAAACCTTTTTTGCCTTTCCAGGTTCATTAGAAATTAGTTCAAACTATATTTATTTCTGGATTTTCTTTTACGCATTCGTGATTTCGTTTAATTTATAATGGCATTTCACGCAAAACAGAAACCCTTCTACAGACATTTGAACGATTAATTTCCATATCTGTTTTGTTTCAGAGCTTATTTGAAGTACAAAAGTTTTCACTTATTTTTAAACACTGAGTGAGCAAATTAAATACGTACAGATTATTTAAAAATTTTACCTTGAATCTGAAGTTAAATATAAAACATCAACATTCAAATTATGAATGTTAGATCTTATTCTTATTCCTTGGAAAAGTAAAAGTTTGAAGAATACGCATTTATGGAGATATTTTTCGATCATTCATACTTCCTTGAAATTCTAAGAACTTACAAACTTCGACCGCATCGTTACTTTATGTCCCTAACATTAAATTGTAATCTAGGATATTTTGTAAAAATCTGGTAAGCTTAGAAAGCAGTAATATGTGACGCGAAATTTGTTCGTTGCTAACAGCAATTGATTTCGAAAAATAACGTCGGCTATAGACGCCATTAAGACTTCACAAGGAAGCATAAATATTTTATCGCATTTTTGAACTTAAAATACGTATTTTATAGTGGTCCAATTTAGTTGCTGAAATCAAATATACAGGGTTTCCACTTATATCCGTTACATCCCCCATAACTTCTAAACGGTGACAGCTTAGGCCATAAAGTTGGTGTCTAGGTATAGTAAAAAGGCTATGCACTACTCGATGAAACAACTTACAACGCCATCTATCGGCAAACTTTGGAATTAGCGGTCCTATCTCGTAAACGGTGAAAGATACAAGAAAAAAGCCAATTAGAAAGTTGTAGAGCACTCTCGATTTAGTACGAAAAGATACCTTGAGCACATTAATACTCAAAACAGAATGTAAAAAGTGAACATTTGTTTGATTGTGATTTTCAACACTATGGCGTCGTGAAACGCGAGCGAAGCGAGAAAAGACCACATAACGGACTAAATACCAGCCTGTGTTGTGGCGCGGGTGAAACGCACGCGATTTGCATTCACGAGGACCATGATTCTGTCCCCCATCGGTTGCGTGTTTTACTGAATGTCTCTACAAACCATGAAAACTTTCTGCTGATCTTGCAAAATCGACTCTCCAAACACACAGCTTAACTCAACCATGCATGGTATAGAAATCACATGGATTTCATGTATTAGGCAAATGAAGGTGGAACGTCATACCTGTTCATCAGAGACCACTACTATAAAAAGGATGTTTCTGCTGGATTGTAAGTTAACACTGAAGGGTTATGGCAAAATTTGGCATTAACGAGTATTGCGAGATGTTGTTAATTTACAATGAATGTGGGCGAAAGGCAAAATAAGCTGCAAGACTGTATCGTGAACGCTTTCCTGAAGGCCCGCATCCTACACGGCAGACCATCTTAAAAGTTGTAAAACGTTTAAGGGAGACGGGCTTCGTGACCAGCCGACCTCGAGTTCGTAGACCTCGTAATGTAGGACGCAAAGTGCAACCTGAAGATCTGCTAGCATATAAAATGATCAGTGAAAATTGTGGCCTCTCAAAACGCCGCGTTTGGACAATCCTGAATGAATCAGGTGCTCATCCACACCTGTGCAGGGATTGCTGCCAAGAGATGCTGAGAGACGTTACACGTGGTGCAATTTTGTGATGAATAACTCAGAGGACCACCCAACATTCCTGGCACACATAATATTGACAGATGAGGCATGTTTTTCGCGTAACGGAATGTTTAACAGACAGAACGTTCATACCTGGTCGTTGGAAAATCCGAGATATGCTGTCGAAGTTCGACATCAACCACGCTGGTCGATTAATGTTTGGTGCGGAATTTTTAATGACAGGCTCATTGGACCAGTATTTTAAGAGAGAAAGTTAACGGGACAACGGTACTTGGAGCTTCTGAAGGATGCAATAACCGACTTTGTTGAGAATCTACCGTTGCACCAACTCCGAAATGTATGGTTCCAAAATAACGGCGCCCCTCCGCATAAGATTTCAAACGTTAAGCAGGACCTAATGGAGATATTCTAGAATCAAGTCATCGGGTATGGTGGTTTCGTAGAGTGGCCCCCACGCTCAACTGACTTGACCCCATTGGACTTCTTCTTATGGGGACATATAAAAGGGCAGGTATATGCGACCCGTCCGCCAACATTGTAGGATCTTCGACGACGCATTATTGATGCTTGTGCCTCCGTAACACCAGCCATGTTGCACAATGTGCAGCCAGAAATCCAGTCCAGAGTGAAAATGTGTATAGTGGCTAACGGAGAGCATTTTGAGCAATATAAATAAATGATCCAGAAGACAGGGACGTGTCTCAGTTTCTTTCTTCCACTTTTTATGACATGACAATTTTAGAAATCGTGACCAAACAAATGTCCATTTTTTGCATTCTGTTTTGAGTATTAATGTGCTCAAGGTATCTTTTCGTACAAATCGTGAGTGCTATACAACTTTCTAAATGACTTTTTTTCTCGTATCTTTCCCCGTTTACGAGATAGGACCGCTAATTCCAAAATTTGCCGATAGATGGTGTTGTAAGTTGTCTCATCGAGTAGCGCATAGCCTTTTTACTGTACTTAGACACCAACTTTATGACCTAATCTGTCACCGTTTAGAAGTTAAGGGGGGTGTAACGGATATAAGTGGGAACCCTGTATATGATAAGTCTTTAACAAATTTTTAAAAATATATCCTGTAACATTTTTCGCAAAGTTTTCGAAGTTTCATTTCGATCCTCCCCACTGTTTCTATTTGCTGTATTTTACGATAAAATTGCTCGCCAAGAAGAGGGAAGTAATAATATAAAAAATGTTTCTAAAAAGTGAGCTTTATTAGTGTTCTAAATTGTAGAAATATTTTGTCAAAAATCTGGAGGTCGCTTATTTTGCCTGAAAGCATTTTCCCCAAAGGGGGAAAAAAAATTTTGCAATGGGGACAATTCGTTTAGGCATAATAAATGAGACAAAGTGATAACTTCGAACTTAATTTTCTTTATATTGTAGAACAACACTTTTAGAGTAGGATTTTACTTCGTTCCACGAATTGGGGCTGATAAAAAAATGTTTACAGGCATCTTCCGACGACCTCCTTTCTACCTAGAATACCTATTAGTTCCCTAATTTTACCTATAAGTAAATAGGCCATATAAAAAAGATTAGTCAGATTTCATTTTAAAAAGTTAATAAAGTTAAACAGTCTTAAATAAATGTAAATGAAAGTGAATTTTGTTTCAAAACTTTTGATTTGAGTATAAAGTGACCACGTGCCCCGGACAGTACCAATTTTCGACATTTGTCCCAGATTAAAAAAAGTGTCCTGAATTTCATGGAAATGCCCCACATTGTTACGTTTTTTACTTATCAAAAAATAAATCGTATTAAGAGAAGTTTATTAAGGCTAGATTTATTTTTTCAAAAAGTTAGCATCTGAAGAATTCTTCCTAACGTTCACTGTACAAAGAATAAGGTCACCATAATACCATAAATTTGAATGAATAAGTTTAAAGGAAAAATAATAAATTTAAATGCAAAATTTATTATTTATACTTCTTTATTGTTCTCAGATTAACTATTCTATTGTTTCTGATTTTCATTTTATTTTAATAGTTTATTAATTTATTTTTTTTAAAAATTTTCCAATACAATCTCACCGCTTTTTCTAGCCAGCTTCCCAGATTGCTCATTCGGGCTCCACAGAATCAAATATTAATCGAGAAACTAATCTTAATCGATTCCAATTAAGATTTGTTTCTCAATCAATTATTCTGCAGGTTGTCCGAAAAATAATTTTGCACTTTCAAAAAATATTTTACGAAATCAAACAGCGATATACACTAACAGTTTTTGTATTCGGTATAGAAAATAGCAAAGTTTTTTTTTCACATTAGTAATCAATGTGTGCGCCATTAGTTCAACGCCTCTCAGTTTCTGCAAAACTCTATCTGTCGCAAAATCTGTTATGCCATCATAAATTGTCGTGCTGTGACAATTTCGATATTATGTAGCCCGAAATTAGTTAATACTGTTACAGATCTCTAAAACCAAGTAACAATTTGCGCCGTTTTTCAATTCCTACTATTAGTTCACACTCTCCCTTATATATATTTATTTATATACTTTGCTTTCAAATCGTTAATAAAATAACTTTTTTATTCATCCACTCCAAGTTCAAATAGTTTTTTAAAACTTGTAGTGGATGACACTTGATGTATAATACAGTTTCCATTAATTAAATTTAATAATTAATTAGATAAGATGATAGATTTGGCGACAAACTTGCGATAAATTTGGCGACCATTTTGGCGACTTTGGCGGAAATGTTGCGACTTTGACAAAGGGAATTTTCAAGATTCAATCGTTAATAAATATTTTTTATTCATCCACCGTCCAAATACATTTTTTTGAAACTTGTAGTGGATGACACTTGATGTAATACAGTTTTTCACAATATTAATTCAATAATTAAATTCTAATTAATTAATTTTGTTTATATGGAGAAAAATTTATAAAATAAAATTTTCTTTGTTGACCTAAGTAGGGAATTGATTTAATTTTTTTTTTGTATTACTTTGTTTTGTGGTGAACCCATATTGAAAACCAGAATGGCTATATTAAGACCCGATATCATTCAGAGTTCACTTCATTAAAAAAAAACTTTGAAAATTTATTTATTGAATAAAATAACCTTAAATTTATATTTAGTTTTTTTTCTGATGATTTTTTTAAAAGGGTAAAGATACTTTCAAACTAGTATTTCTGCCTCTGTTACCCTGCTCTTATATTTGGAAGAAAAATCAAAAACTATAAAATTGTATTTAAAACTTACGCTCTCCTCAGATAAAACGGGAATCTTATACTCCAACGATTTAGATTAAACAACCACTTTATATGTTTTTTTTTTTTAATTTCTAGAACATCAACGGTAGATCTTATGTCTCAATAGTAAATTTATACCTATATAATCTTTTGATCAACATCCATTTGGTAGCAGTTTAATTAGAAATTTTTTCAGTTCAACGTAATTTACAGTAGTACCAAAAGATTGCTTTTCGTGAAAATCTTCACGTGGCAAGAGTACGATCAAAATGTATTTCAGTTTTATGTTTAATTTTCGCAAATAAATCGATGTAGATGTCAAAATAGTTTATTAAAACTTACATACAGTTCTAAAAAGCAAGTCTGAAATGTCTTAAAACCAGATTGTTTACAAAGTGTCCTCGCCTGTATCATTCATTAAACCTTTCCTTCAAATCCAAACCCTCGTATTTTGACGATGAACATTTTTCAGTAGGTTATAAAATCCTCAAACAAACCGAAAGTGTTACAAAATCATTGTGCAGTTCGTAGTCGTAAACCAGTTGGAACGCTCTGACCTGGTGATACTGTGATGGGGGATGAGAGGGTGATGGGGGGATAGAGGATTTCTTCATAATAAGATATTTTTTTTTACATTTGAAATCCATACTACCAGTGGCGAATCTAGGATTCCGGTCTGGGGGGGCTGAGATCTAAAACTCTTTGTTTCGTCGTGGTGAATGTCAAATTTCAAGGCTAAAGTAAACCAAAACTCTTTAACTTTACAGACTTTACTCACCTGACAATAAGAATCATAAAGAACAATACAATACTTTCGATAATTTAATAAAAATTACGATGAAATAACTAGCCAAAAAATGCCTTCGACCGCGTCAATTCTACAAGTACAAGTGGAATGACTAGAAAAGTAGGAAAATTTTTGAGCCTGTCAAGCCAGAAAGCAATGTTTAAACGTTTTTATTATTTTTTATAGAGATAAATTAAGAGAAAACAGTTGTAATGATATTAAATTAAATCAGGAATTCTGGCTTGGCTCTGGGGGGGGCTGTAGCCCGATAGCCCCCCCTGGATTCGCCACTGATAATTACTTTACCTAGGTATTGAAAGTGTGAAGTTATAAAACGTCCACACTTTAAAGTTATTATCTTATTTTTGATTAAACATTAACATAATGGGTACTGTAGCAAAAAGCATGAATATAATGAAGATGTTAAAGAATAATTAAAAAAAAAATATGCTGTGATTTCAAGTTATACTAAAATTAAATAATAATTAAGTAAGTAAATTAAATAGCAGAATGATGGCATTGATAAGTAATATAGAAAATATCATGAGTTTTCAGAATCGGAACATAAAATACAATTAAATGTTTGCAACCTTGAAGCTTTTAACCCCTTCCCGCCATCACTTGCCACTTTATTACTTTAATTAATTTAAATATTTATCATAATTTCGAAGGTGGGGATTAGACAAAGACCGCGCTGTTTTAAGGAGATATCTTACAATTTTTTCTTATTTATTTCTCATAAAGGTGTCAGAACGGCGTTCCGGCGAGTTAAAAAAATTAGAAAGCAGTGCCGGAACGCTGTTCCGGTGCGTTCCGGCTCCACTACACCCCCGAGCTTGTGTCAATTAAGTTATAGTCATATGATTTAATATCATGATGCATTAAATTTTAATTTTAGGGTAAATGATGTGCTTTTGAATCTTACAGAAACAAAACATTACATTCTGAAGTTCTGACTTTTAACTATCTGAAACTAGATGCTTTCGTTTTATTCTTAAAAACACTGTATTTCCAATAGAAAAATTCAGAATCTGCAAAGAACTCTTTGTCTATTATTAAACACGTAACTATCAATAAAATATTATTCTTGTTTTGATTAATTAAATTGAAGAATAGACATTATAAACATGTACCTATCTGTATAGTTGAATTCCTCATGCGCTATTCACACAATCAACCTTTTCATAATAATTTATTAACATCAAGAATAACGAGCCAAACACTTTGTTGTTGTGACCACCAATTAATAATTTGAGAGACCCACATCTCTAGCGCAGATAGCAGCTAGACGAGCTGGAGTTGATTTAGCGAGGTGTTTAGAAATGCTAATAGAGATATTGAGTCGGGCTGACTCCAGTGTAGCTGACAAATGTTTGAGGTGTGCAATCTAGAGATTACGATTTGAGCCGTTCCACAGATTCTCTCTCGATCAGGTTTAAGTCTGGGGAATTTAGACGCCAAGGAAGTACCGTGAATCTTTTCTCGTGCTCCTTCTACCACTGAGGGCAGCGGTGGCCTAGTGGTAAGGTCTCGGCTTTGGGACCGGAGGAAAAAAACCCGAATTCGAAACCAAATTCCGAAACCCGATTCCACTGAAGATCCGCCGTGTATGGGGCCTGTTGCACGCTAAATCATACATAGTGGCCACACGTCCTCCCGTTGGTGTGGCGTGGAAGTTTGGAGAGGGGGTGCCAGCTCAGGTGTCGTCCTCGTCATCTGACCGTGGTTCAAAATTACGAGGTCCGTCCCAAAATAGCCCTCGTGTTGCTTCAAAACGGGACGTTAATATAACTAAAACTAAACTAAACTAAACCTTCAACCACTGAAGTATAGTTTTAGCTGTGTAGCATGGCGCAAGATCCATCCAGGGATACAAGAATCGATTCATACTTAAACTGATCCATGGTGTCTTCCACATTAATCAGTAATCCCAGAGTATCCTATGATATCCTATCCAGTAGTGTTCCTTAAACATCGATAGACTATCGAAGCCAAGTCGAGAGGATCGGGTTTTCGGAACTATCGACTGAAACAATCGATAGTTTTCTCTCGGGCAATATTATCGATAGGCGCATTTTCAGTCGATAGTCTTAAAACTATCCATAGTTTTGAAACAATCGACTGGAGCTATCGATAATTTCTAAACTATCGACTGGAAGAACACCTATCGATAGTATCGCCGGGGAGAAAACTATCGATAGTTTTGAAACTATCGATGTTTAAGGAACACTACTATCCAAGCAATAAAGTTGCATCAGCCAGTATGCAGTTGTCCACAGAAAACATGGTAAATCGGAGAAGGCCATCACTGGAAGTCCACTGGATGGTATTACAATGAAAATCTCATCTTTTTCCACGAACGAACAGCAGCTAACCTAGGTCCTGTGACAATCCTTCTGCCCCATACGCAACAAGGATTGCTGAACTGTCATTTTGGACGCAGTTCTGGTTTGGCCTGCTAGTTTCTTCACTGTAGCGTGTCATTCGACATCATCGCAACAGCCAGCCACCTCTCTGATCTATGGTTCGCAGTGTTCAGAAGTTTCCATGTTGTTTACTTCCGATGACGCCATTTTGCAATTCTTGATACACTTTAAAGATGGCAGTACACGAACAATTCTCAAATTTTGCAATTTCGGAAATGCTTCTGCTTTTGGACCGGAAACCAATAATTATCGCTTTATTTAATTCTGACAAATCATTCTGATTATTCCTGACAGCTACCGATGAAATTATTCCTAAATGCCCACAAAGCACTTTACATACACACAAAACCTACTAATTAAACGTGTCATCAACATTGACTGCGCTGTGCTAAGTCGAAAGTGGTCACAGTAATGTGATTCGGCTATGTGTATAGCATTTGTTTTCTTATTATGTTTAAGACAGTGATTTTCAAGCTATGTCATTCGTTTGTTTACAGGGACTTAAAATAACAAAAGTTGGGCCGCAAAGATTTTCATTCAGTTAATTATTAAAATAATAATAAGAAAATTATACATTCTTTTAAGACATAACTTCTTTATTAATCAGAGAACTATGGACTCTCATATGAAACAGAGCCTCATAGTATCTTTTTGGGCTCATGGAAATAACTAAGACCCAGATAGCACGTAAGTTTGCAGCAAGTTTGATTTTGACTTGTCATGGCAAAATTTGACGCGTCAAACTTGAATCGAACTTGTAGCAAGTTCGATGTGACAAGTAGCGCCACCTCTTTGCAAATCAAACTTGCAGCAAGTATGCAAAACAAGCTTCCTGCAAAGATAGCACAATAAAGAGATAATTATCTTTGTCTTTGTTTTAAAAAACATCCGATTTTTAATAGCATCTCCTAGACCGTAATTCTTTTTTATTAATTCAATAAATCAATGATAATTTGTGAAAAAAATAACTTTTTTATAAAAAAATTTTTTGAAGCATTTTCCATCTTTTTACTAAATATATCACTCTCACTTTAAAGAAAACTATATCGCCTTTTTCTTTTTTTATTTTTTTTTTGAAATTTTAACGTTTATAAACAAAATTAAATCTAAAAAACAGTGTTGAAAAATAATAACTAGACATTTTGTCCCATTTTAAAGTAATTACTTTTGAACTCTAATTTCATAATTTATTCTACTAGCAAAACGTAGTTATTAGCGAAAATCGCTCTCTCTTTGACTTCAAATCGTATTCTCAACTCAAAAAATTAATGAAAACCAGAAAATAGTTTAAAATAAATCTTATACGAATCGCATCGAACGACGTTTTAGCGAAATCTATCCTCTCCTCTCCGAGTTCAGCTGGCTCAACGGTTAGTGTCACCGCTTCGGAACCGGGAGGTCGCGAGTTCTATCCTGGGTTGTGTTCGTGTTCTGTTTTTGCTATAATTTGCAATGAGTTTGACACGGCAAACTTGCTGCAAGTTCGTTTCATGGTGACTTCGGAGCTTTCGTTAACTTGCTGCAAGCTTACTGCAAGCTTGCACACTTGTCATGACAAATTTGTGGCAAACTTGCACTCTTGTCATGACAAATTTGTGGCAAGCTTGCTGCAAACTAAAATTGCTATCTGGGGAAGTCGTATTGATAGATAAATTTCATTAAAATTTAAAAAACAGCATCAAATGCCATTTAAACTACATTTTTTTTAGTTTCTTTGTAAATACATTCATGGAGCGAAAAAAAATTGATCCTAAGATCTCAATAGAGAGGAAATAGCACGACTAGGACTTTAACATCTTATCTTCTAAATTTCAAACAGCCATTCAACTCATTTTTGTAGCAATGTAAAGATGAATCCTGTCCGCCAACTCCACAAACAGATGGGTTGATTCTTATAAGCAAGAAGGCGGATAGACGGCAAAAAGTGATATAGGAAGGGCAAAGAGACACGCATTACATTCACAATTACATAAAATTACAAATATTTCACTTGCCGCATGCTTTCACTTTCAGTTTTGCTCTAAAAATATTTAATATTTTGTTATTTTTAGCTACGGTCTAATTTATCAAATGAGAGTAAAGAAAAAGAAAAAAAAACTGTCTTGGAAAGAAATTTCAAAGGTTAGTTATCGTCGTCAGTGCCATAGTAAAAAAAGTTTTAAATTTCAAAGATCAGAAAAAGGAGAAAAACATTTACATTTCTAACCTTACTGGTAGAGGATACTGTCTTCAAAAAGATCAATAACCTGATACCATGGAATATCATCCCTTTAATCAGATCTATCTCAGACAGCTTCTAGTCAACTCAACAAAACTGATACTGAAAAGAGACATTTTATCTCTAACGGATTATTAACAAAAATTCACTCTAATCTCTAATGATGACTGTCAAAAAATATGAGTTGATTTCATCAAATTAATCCAGCTTTTTTTATCTTAATTTTTTAAAAATATAAACATGAACTAATTAAGGACACATCCAGTTCATATTAGAGCTTTTTTTCCTTGCTATTTTGAAAATGGTGCAAGTTCTTTTTCTTATTTCACTCTGTGTCAGGGTTTCTAAAAAAACAGTTCTGCATTTTAATGCATTTGAAAAAGAACATATAGGCCCTACAGTGGTCCCCAACCCCCGGTCCGTGGATCAAATGGTACCGGGCCACCCAAGGAACATTAAATTATTTCCATTTTTATAAGCTTTTATTCAGCTTGATTGTCTTCCTTCAAATCCTGTGATCGATTTCTTACCCCCAGATGGAACCGTCTCGTTGCAAAGAAACAAGCTCAGGGTTCTCATTGATTTAGCGTTCTAGTGAGTTAAAGTGTTAAATCACTTTATATTCATTTTTTGGAGTAACTGTATTTTATTTTGAATATGTTTAAATATTTGTTTATTAAAAAACCAATTATTAAAAAATGTTTTTTAATGTTTAAATACAATTAAATTAAAATTATTAAATCAAAACAATCTAAAATATAAACAATCAACGTCCCCGCCCCTCAGCGGGCCGCGGTAAAATTATCAAACGTTGACCGGTCCACGGCGATAAAAAGGTTGGGGAGCACTGATATAGGCGATGAATACTTTTTTTCAGCGTTGGATAAGGTTTCTTTTCTTCCTACGCTATGAATTTTACTTATTTTCTACGAACATTATTATTTTCATTTTCTTCGAAAAGAATTGAAATTTGCTGAACTTAAAAATTCCAAGAAGATGTTGACATTTTTTTTAGAATTTTCCCAAGTATGCATTTAGCAAAGAATGAAATCTTAAAATAAACATCATTCCCAGACACATTAAATAATAGTTTTTATTGATCTTAAAGCTATCTTTCTGATCTTATTTTTGCTGATATCTTATTTTTTACTGCAGTCTTGGCTAAAACGTTCGCAGATTTGCGCACATTCGCTTCCATCAGTAATATTTTTTTAACTGACCTAAGCAAACAACAGTCATTTCATTTGACGTCACACTCACAAGACAAACGTAACTTCGCGTGTCATTTAACATCTGAATGTATGCTGTCTTACGCTGTGCTGTGACGTCACTTCCTTTCAGTGGCGAAGCGATGGTGACTGTCGCAGTGACGTAGCTAAAAGGGGGGGGGGGGTGCGCTGGGTGGCAATTCGAAAGGGCGGCAAAGTCAGACATGCAGGAACAGTGATGTAAAATACCCAGGTATTTATTTTTAAGGGTAAATACCCTGGGTATTTATTTTGCAATTAACTCTATTCAAATAAAATACAGGCGCTGCTGTGAAATATGATTTCTCTATATAATATAAATATGTATAGAATATACATTGAGCATTAGGTAAGATAAAAAAAGAAATCTAGTTCTATGAACCTTTTAAATTCTATAAAGGCTAAAAAAACGAATAGGAAAAAACAGAAAACGCAATACTATATCATAGATCTTACATAAAATGCGTGGCTTATATGTCAATCCTTTTTTAATACAATGAGAGTAAAAGAATAATGTATTTGCTGCTTTTTAAAAATGAGAGTTATTTTAACTAAATTTAAAAAAAATAATAGTTTGGTTTAAATTGATAAACAGAAACTAAAATTCAAGATACAATTGCTTATCATTCTTTTCGGATTAATTAGTCAAAGTACCAGACATCACTGATGAGAAGTTAGCAGATGTTTCAGTTCTAACAGTTTTTAAAAGAGAATTATTCTGAAAGTAATATTCACTCATATTACTTTCAACAAAGTTAAGTGATCTTTGCAACAGGATTTCAGTAACAAGAAATTTGAATTCCTTTATTGCTGAAATTGTTGTATTATTTGACGATATATTAGATGCACACACTCAAAAAACAGTTTCCTGGTTAGATTGGATTCATCTAGATCATAAACATCAATACTTAAATGCGCTTGAAACTCTAAATTTGATGTAGTTGTCATGGTTGGAATTTAATCAAAAGAAAATTCATCATATATTTTATCCCATTCAAAACCTTTTTTAATCCAATAGAACTTTTGAGATACTTTTTTATGTGTTTATCCATTTTGCTTAATTGATATATTTATACTCAACATTGCAGTACTTACATTGGATACTTTTTACCTTCTTAACATTAAAAGATCCAAGCAGGTAACTTTTTCCTTTTTTTTTACTTTTAAAGTAAAATTAACTGTAATATTAATACACGTGAAGTAAACGATTATCTATTCACTAAATCAAAACAAGAATGTTTGACTTCCAGCATGGCAGTGCGAGTAAATTATGGATCACAAGATTCACTGGCGCTGTCTATCTCTTCTAAGAAAAAAGGAGAATGTGTTCATGTTGGTGCTCTACAGGATAGACCGTTAGGCCTAGAGGAATGAAATTTGTACAAACATACTTTGAAGGGTGGGTGTGTGCACCTCGTAGCCATTTTTAAAAATTTTAATTCATTAAAATTTAAGCGACATTTTGGCATTTTTCCTTAATAACTTCCGAAAATTTTACACCATAAAAATGATTTTTACACCATCTGAAAATTTAAAAAATTATCCTTTTAATGATATCAATTAAGTTGACATTCGATTTTTTTCTCTAATTTTAATACACTTTAAAAATATTTTTAAGCATAATTTTACAACAATACTTTTCATTGTTACAATGAAATTCAAACTGTTTTCATTGTTAAAAGAAATATTTAATTGTGTGTTTCTCTTCCATTGTTGAAAGCTAAGATAATATTGTATTGGAATTTACTTTCCTTTTTATTTGATCAATTTATCTGTCCAATTTGTAAGGAAAGTCCTCAAGATAGTAAGTATATTAGGAAAGAATATCCAGTAAACTGAACAATTATGGTTGCTATGTTTTAATTCATTTTATCGGCATGTTTTGAGCCAGCTAACATGCCGCGCTAATTCGATGTTGAAATCAAGTTTTTTAAATAATAGTTCGGGTCGATTACGTACAATTAGGTGATCGTTGACTCCATTAGGGACTTTCATATAGACAAGGAACAGGACAAGTGCAAGGCTACGTAAAGAACGCGGGTTAAATCTCAATCGCAATTTGAAGTTTCAACTTACTTTGTTAAGGAAACCATGAATATCAAATTATGCGTAAGAGAGTCAGTTGAAATTATATTCCCGGCGAACAAGATGATTGCCGAAGGCGACTAGGATAGCATAAACGGTGTTAAAAATTATCACTCTATTGTAAGTGTCATACCTTCAAATCGGAAAAACTGAATTATCCCCCGATCCCGTTTAAGTTTTAGATTACTTTATTCTGAATCCTGATAGCAATTGGTTTTTTTTTTTATAATTTAGTCAAAACTTAAAATTTTTTATAAACTATGTATTATGTATATAAATTTTATATATTTGATTTTGAATCGCCGTTCTCAAATACTTAAAATAAATCCATTTTTGGGGTACTTATTTTTTTTATCTCATTTTGAATCACCGTTCGCAAATACTTTTTTTATTGCAAAATGCCCATTTTTTGAAATTTTATCTGTTTAATTTTGAATCACCATTCGCAAATGCCTTTTTTGCAAAATATCCAGTTTGGGATAGTTATAATTTTTACGTTTCATTTTGAATCACCATTCGGAAATCCATTTTTTAATTTTTATTTTTGCAAAATATATAGTTGGGAGTATTTATAAATTTTATATGTTTTATATTGAATTACCATTCACAAATATGTTTGTTTGAAAAATATTTAGTGTATGGGTATTTATAAATTTAATATTTAATTTTGAATCACCATTCGCAAGTCCTTTTTTTTTGTAAAATACCCAGTTTTAGGTATTTATAAATTTTAAGTTTAATTTTGAATCATTATTCACAAATACTTTTTTTTCGTGCAAAATATCAAGTTTTTGGGTATTTATAAAAGTTTGTATGTTTTCATTGTGAATCAGCCTTCGAAAAGTTTTTTTTTCGCAAAATACCTAGTTTTTGGGTATTTACCCATGCCTTGGGAAAATACCCGGGTATATACCCAAAAAATATTTACCTACCCACTGGGTATTTACCCACCCCACATCACCGTGCAGGAAAACAGTTTTACAAGTAAGAAGAGCAGCTGCACTGATTCAATCATAGTGTACATAAAAAGAATACCGTGATTAATTATCACTTTTCTCCTTTTGTCGGTAAATTAGCGATATGTAAAAGAAAGAAGGTGGGTGCTCGATTTCGAAACCTATCTGCAGAGATCGATGGCGTCAAACGACGATTTACGTCTATACTTATAAAAGGCAATGTTTGTGTGTGTGTGTGCGCGCGCGAGATGTCTAGACGAATCTATCGCACTTACAGCCATGAAATTTGGCGCATAGGTAGTCGTAATGGCTACTCAATGCACCTCGAAGCCCGAATTTTAAAATTTCATCTAGAAAATTTTTTATTTAATGTTTTGTGTTGTTTTGGGTAATTTTCGGCACTTTTACGGCTGTAGTATCTTTTCTAATGATCGTTGAAAAACAATCAATGCACTATAGGATAGAACAAACAATTTTCTTTCTAATGAAATTTGTTTTGAGCTTCAAACGTAATTTACAGAATTTTGAGAAATTTTTTAAAAATAGTCAGTTTTGCCATCGAAATTTTATTTTTGTTCTTAAATTTGCTGCATTTGACGTTCTAATAACACTATTATTTTCAATTTTTTTCCACTTACACAACCAACCCCGGGCGGGGCGAGTTTTGAAATTAAAATAAATCTATTCGTGTTCTAGGGAAACATGCCAAATCTGGGTCGCAAGTTTTATTTTATTATTTATTATGCATCTTGCAGGAGGAAAAAGGATACAGTAGCGTAGCAACCAGGGGACAAGGGGGGTATAGATGCTGCGGGCACCAGTCTTAGGGAGCGCCATGGAGACAAAACAATAGGTAGTTTTTATCCTTCTTAAAGTGAAATTTCATGAAGAGGCGAAAAAATACTACCCTGCACGTTCTGGTGGGTTCTGTCGGATTTAAAACAAGAACAGTTAAAATATCTTTTCCCATTTTTTTAATTAATTTTTTCCCGGTCATTTGAAAGATATTTATCTCTAGCGAGCTTCCTCCCGCGACACTTTCTCCGGAACATTGCTGGCAATTTCATTGGCTCACGGTTCAGAGCGCAGGTGACGTCATAACCTTCAATTGAATGACTTAGATCATTATTTTCGGCAGTATCTTAACGCGTTTATTTGTCTTGCATATTTTGCTTGCAGTATAATAATGATTTTCACGTTGCAATTTTTTAATATTGTTTCGGATTAACGTACTCTGTACTGATTTTCTACAGTTAAAATGTCATTATCGCGGGAAAAAAATAAGCGGGAAAATCAATAATGTGTATCTTTTGTTTTGATTTTGTTTTCAAAACTTTTTCATGCCATTGTGGGCTTTTTCATTTTGTTGAAGTCCTGATTCCACGGGCAACGCCGTGCGCGTATTGCTAGTCACTAATAAAACGTTTTAATTTTTCCCCTCGGGAATTTTTTATAAATTTTGAGATTTATGTGCGCCCTTATGTATCTTACAAAGGAAGGGCGGCTTCCTGTACTTTAACCTCGGGCAGCAAAGTATAAGCAGTTGTATCTACGCCACTGGACTGTCACCCGGGCATAATTTTTTTTCGCCACTAGTCATCATCATTGGTTTAGCAAGTGTTAATGGCGCCCGGTGCAGGGTACCATTTTTTCGCTTCTTCATGAAATTTCACTTGAAGAAGGATAAAAACTGCCGATTGTTTTGCCTCCATGGCGCCCCCTAAGATTGGCGCCCGGAGCATCTATACCCCCTTTGCCTCCTGGTTGCTATGCTACTGCATCCTTTTTCCTCCTGCAAAATGCACAATAAATAATAAAATAAAATTAGTGACGCAGATTTTTCATGTTTCCCTTGAACACGAATAGGTTTATTTTAGTTTGAAAAATCCCCCCCCCCATGGATTTTTTTGTATTTTTTATAATATAATGTACGAAGTATACAGAAAGAAAGTATTGTAATCGTCAAGAATGTCGACCTCGAGATTTTGACGAATATCCACGTTTTAGACCTCCTAGAGTCCGAAAAACACAATTTTTGGGAATTCTGTCTATCTACGAACTCGCTACATCAAAAGTGGAAAGAGCTAGAAGAAAGAAATTACACCAAAACCGTAGATTTAGGACAAATTTCGGGTGAAAACTGTCAATGGAAGTCTATCAGTCCGTAAACATGTGATTATGATAACTTCAAAATGCAAGAAGCAATATAGATGAAATTTCGGAGATGGCATTATTAATAGAACTGTAAATCCGTCGTCGGATTGGCCGTTTGTCGATTTGCCTATTCTTGCGTATATGAACGCCAAAAAGCAAAAACGCAGTGAGCTAGCGGGGTGAATTTTATTATGCAAACTTTAAAAAACTATATCTGATTTTGGACTAAATCCGTTAAAGGGTAAGCTGTCTGTTTGCGTGTCTATCTGTGTGTATATGAAAATAATAGCGTAAAAACTTTAATATAGATCTACAATTTTGGTGTCACGACAACATATCAAATTTAATATATCTTGCTTGTTAAGTTTATATGAGCAAGATATTGTTACAAACATGGAAAGTCGCTTCCCAGCAATGTGAGTCTTATGGTTGAGAAGAGAGTTTCACAGGGGTAAGTATGGGATAACTGGCAGCAGCCAGGCCTGGACCCGGACCTTGGAGACAAACTCGGCGACCATCTTGGCAACAAATTTGGCGACGAAATATGGGATCTCAAAGGTGCTGGGATTTTCTCGATATCTCTATTAGGAGAGGAGATACGCTTGAATGTACTAGATGATTCCATGTGACGTCACGGCCTGCCGGGGGAGACTATATAAAGAGACCACTTGGATCACGGAGTGAGTGAATGTTGATCGACTTTGAACGTGTTGATCGACTGGGATCGCTTTGGAGTGTGAACGTCTTTGGAATTTCTTTTTGGAGTTCCGCTGTGCGAGCTAGTAAGCTGTTAGTCGCCGAGCGGTATTGAGTAGTGGAGTGTTGATCGACTGGAACGACTTTGGAGTTTCGTCTACAGTGAGAGCTAGGAAGCCGGTGAGCTGAGCGCTATTGAAAGTGCTGTTATTATCGTTATTAGTGATTTGCTGACTGTTTGTGTTGGTAAATCTGAAAGTGCTGAACTGTTATTACCTGTGAATTGTTGTCTGTTTACGTTGCTAATCTGTGCAAGATCTATTGTTTCCTGCGACCTGTGCTACGTGCTTTCCTGCATATTTGTGAATAAACCTTCATTCTCCATTATCCTGCGTGTTGGACTTTGCACACCATACACCCACAGAACGATTTTTGCAACAATATATTAAATTTAATAAGTTTGTCGTGACAACAAAATCTAGATTTACATTCAAGTTTGGACACAGTCGGCCAAAAGGAAGAGACTCAAAATGGATGTTTGATCCTCTTCATTGTACAACGAAGCTTAACACAAAATATGCCCTTTTTGGTTATACTCGAAAATCTACGAGGCAACACTTCCGCTGGTTTTTGTACCTTTCATGTCTTCTTTTTGCTATTTCGCGTACCTCTAAAAGCCCTGCAGAATTTTAGGATGACCTCTTCAATTAATCTATTTGCCTTTTGATCAGTAGCGCACGTTCTAACTCCTAAGTTAAGTGACGAAAGCTTTGACAACTTCTACACTGTAAAAAATATCCGTTTTTTTCTCGGACTTTTTCCGTATATTTGACGGTTTAAAGCTGTTTTGTTGACAAAACGGTTTTTCACCGTTTTCCGCTCCAGCCATAAGCGGTTTAAAACCGTCAGTTCAAATTCTATTTTTCGTCATACGGTATTGTTTTCCGTACGATAACTTTCCCTTTTCTTAAATGTAATTTTATTGCATTCATTTCATGTTTTTAATAGGGTTCCATCTCCGCTATTGTTTACACATGTTGCAGTAACCTGTTGTCACTCATGAAAGCTAACCTTAAAACACGTGTTCTGGCAATAGTTGATATTTACACCACTAAGTGGCGCCACTAGAGCTATAGTGACTTTAAAATTCAAATAGATTATTTTTACTTCATTTTTTGAAGTCTCCGGTGGTCTAATGGTTAGAGCGACTGCCTTTTATTTCTATGAACGCGGTTTCGATACCCGGCTCGGAGGTGTTAGAAATTTAGTCACCATCTTGCATCGAAATCGTCCAAGTAAGTTCAATTAAAAATTATATTAATTAAACTAATTGAAATTAATAATTAAGCCTTGATTAATTAATATTCTTAATTGATAATATACATCAGCACATTTCAACTCAACTCGAACAGAAGGAGAAAAACAACTCAACTCAGTCGATGACGTCACTTACTTCGATGACTTAATTTTTACGGAGAAAACTTGATTTCATACGGTAAAAAACCGTTGTGACTACGGATTTACTTCGTAACTTTTACGGTTTTGCACAACCAACCCGGCTGCCGGTTTAAAACCGTAAATTTTACGGGATTTTTTTTACAGTGTATAACAATTTTATTGCCTAGCGTAAACTTTTTCAATGCTGAAAATTGAAAGTTAACATTCGAAAACACTTAAGTACCTTAAAACGTAGATATTGGATAGCATGTTATAGCGTTGTATTTATTGGATTGAGACACGTGCTTCTAAACACTATTCTCTACCAACAGAAAAGTAAACATCTATAAAAGTTATTCCGAAAATTATATTTTATTTGAAAGAAATATTTTATTTGTCGTAGTACGTAGTATAAGCGGTGTATACAAATACAGTGGCATACAAAAGTTAAGGAACATTTCGTAAAATGCGAGAAATTTGCAATTAATACGAAAACTATGTTTCGAAATCAGTTCTGGAGAATCGTGCGACATTCAATAGAGTATCATATACATATTACAGTGAAGATTCGGTCACGAGGGCAATTAGGGGGACCACCAGAAAGGGATGAAGGCGAAAATGGAGTTTTACTCATCCTGTTTCACAGAAAGCTGATAACGCGATGCAACTTTTATCAGTGGTTATGGTTTAATATGCATAATATTTACATGCATTTTCGTAAGCATAGCACAAATATTCGGGAAAGTATAAATGTTTCTTTAAAAAATCCCAATTTTTTTTGCATGTGTTTTGCTTATAACATACAGAGTTTTCATTCAAATTATTCGAAATTTGCAGAACACTTGACAATATGTTACAGAAGTATTATATTAAACTTTGAAGTAAATACGTTGAATATTACAGGAAATATGAGTGTTTGTACTAAATAATTTTTTACTGCGCATGTGCGAGACGCAGCGGATTTTTTTTTTTTTCATAACTTCAAAGCCAGATATATAGAGTAACTTTAAAAAAAAAGTTGAATCCCATTAAAATTCAAAAAGGTGTCGGCATTTCAGTGAGGTGAATTTCAATTTATCTTTAAGAATGATGAGGGTAAGAGAGCTAAATGATGAGGGTTCTTGTACAAACTGATATTTCTTAAATTTGAATTTTCGAACAGTAACATTGAATTTTAGTAAAATTGAATATCCTGAATACCATGAACACTTATAAATTAAATACATTATTTAAATTGCATTTTCTCGAATACCATTCGAAGCTTAAAGTATAAAAAATATCAGTTTGTGCAAGAACCCTCATCATTTAGCTTCTCTTAAAGAGAAATTGATATTCACCTTACTGAAATGACGACAGCTTTCTGAATTTTAATGAGATTCAACTGAAATTCTTTTAAAGTTGTTCTATATATCTGGCTTTGAAGTTATGAAAGAAAAATTCCGCTGCGTCTCGCACATGCGCAGTAAAAAATTATTTAGTACAAACACTCATATTTCCTGTAATATTCAACGTATTTACTTCAAAGTTTAATATAATACTTCTGTAAAATATTGTCAAGTGTTCTGCAAATTTCGAATAATTTGAATGAAAACTCTGTATGTTATAAGCAAAACACATGCAAAAAAAATTGAGATTTTTTAAAGAAACATTTATATCTTCCCGAATATTTGTGCTATGCTTACGAAAATGCATGCAGATATTATGCACATTAAACCATAACCGTTAATAAAAGTTACATCTCCTTATCAGCTTGCTATGAAATAGGATGGGTGAAACTCCATTTTCGCCTTCATCCCTTTCTGGTGGTCTCCCTAATTACCCTCGTGACCGAATCTTCACTATAATATGTATATGATACTCTATTGGATGTCACACGATTCTCCAGAACTGAGTTCGAAACTTAGTTTTCGTATTAATTGTAAATTTCTCGCATTTTACGAAATATTCCTTAACTTTTGTATGCCAGTGTATATAACTTGTCTAGACTAATCGCTGACATTTAAAAGTGAAAAAATAAAATAAAATAATAAATAAATTGGCGGAAGCAATTTCCAAGTTATATGAATTTTGGTGTGTATTTAATTTGCGTATGATAAAATTCACTACTTCTCAAGCACATCCCTGTAACAGTTTTAATCCAATTCCACTTGAAGCATAAACCAGGAGGGGCCGTTCAAATATTACGTAAGCATGTTTTTGGTATGTCAGCAAAAATAAGCAAATCACAAACTCCCTCTTATAATTACGTAAGCACTGCAACCCCCCCCCCTCCATTCTTTTTTTTTACAAAACGTATAACAGTAATAATCTAATTTTAAAAAAATTTTAGGACTTAATTCAAATAAAAAAGCTCTAACTCGACGTAAAATAAAAAAAAATGTATGTTTAATTTCCTTGCAATTTTGTTTAAGAAAATTTCTTAGTTTATCACAATTTTAAAAGAACATAGCTATATTTTAAATTTAATTTTGCACATGCCCATCATCTATTCAGATGCTACGAAGGTCGCTCAAGCCATTTTTCCATATCTGTTATTATATTGGTTTCCCCTTCTGTTACTACTACATGGCTTTCTTCTCGGAAGGAATCTTGATAAACTTCTTCTTCGTTAATTTTTCACAATTGCCCCTATACTTTTTAAGCATGTGACGAAAGGACTAAACTTTTAGTAATCACTTTTATATCAAAAACGTAAGTTGTTACATAAAAGTAAATGGAACTTTCTTTTCCAATAAAGCTCAAAACACTTTTATAACTGTCAATTACATTATTGTAACTACATAAATTTGAAAGCTAACAATCATTACAATATGTAAAATTTTTTCATCTAAAACATAAGAAGTGAAAAAAAATTAAATCTTAGGTTGGTGAATGATTCATTTTTAAAGTATTTTCATAATCTATTATTGTTATCTGAAATTTAATATTTTATTCAAAACGCAAAGTCGTATTCGAACCACTTAATTTCCTAGATTATTACTTTTGAAAATTGAAGAATACTTTCATTTTAAGATTGCATTAGTAAAAATTATTTATCTATTAAATTATGGAAAGATGTTAATTTTAACACTTTATTACATATTACAATGTCAGTATACTCTACATATTTTAATAAATGTAGCGAATATTAGAAAGAATAAGTGAAGATATTTCATACCAAGTTAATTATAAATTTAAATTTATGATAAAATATGCTTAAAATTTTAAGAATAAATCCATTATAATTACCTTTATAAAATAATCAAGAAAGACCTATTTCTTTTTGGTTGTCTTTCGTAGTTCTTCCTCAGCTCTTTTTAATACTAACTCCTCTAGCTCTTTATCATTTTTAGAAGAATTTTTATACTGCCGCCACACATCATTAGTTTTACATTGAATATCCTTCAAAGGTTTATCTGCTGAAGACTTTTTGAAACTTTCAAAAAAAAATTTGTACAATATTTCTCGAAATGAAGACATATTTCCTATTTGTATATGTACTGTGCGGTTTCAAAAACTCCAGAGACACCAGACAGTAGCGCTGTCGTCCACTATGGTTACGAGGTTGAACCACTTCAGAGAGGGGTGTAAAGTGATTAGTTTGGTTTCGGAAGAAATTGGCGGAAGAATCGTTTGTGAAAACGAATGAAAAATTGCGCATAATGTTGTCGAAGGAAAACAACATCATTAAGATCAGAAAGGATCGAAGAAAAATAATATTATTATTAAGCAAAATCGAAGCAAAACAACGCAACAACGAAAGGAAAAATTAGTATAAAAACAATTAAAAACATTTTTCATTTTCGTTTTCCAAATAATGAAACAAAGATAATCAAAACAATTATCCACTGACTCTCATCGGATATTAACAGCTATGAAATCGATTAGTGAAAAAACATCCCAGAAAAGAAACGGAAAAGAAAAAATGAACTATTATTGTTTAAAAAAAACTATGAGAATCCGGTGTCGTGGGACTTCCGATGTACATGAAAATCGTGGGATTTCCGATTGGGGGGAGGGGGGAAGATGAGGATTTGCGGTTTGAGAATATTCGTTATTTTATTTTATTTCCGCTTTCAATAAGATTGTTTTTTACTTTCTCGTATACGAAGTATACAAAGAGAAAGTATTGTAATCGTCAAAAAATTCGAACTCGAGATTTTGACGAATCTCCACGTTTTAGACCTCCCTGAGTCCAAAAAACACAATTTTGGAACATGTCTGTCTGTGTGTCTGTGAACGCGATAACTCGAAAACTATTAGAGATAAAGGGATGAAATTTGGTATGTAGTCTTTAAACATAATTTGTAGGTTTCTATCAAATTTTGGACAAAATCCGTCAGCGGGAAGTCTGTCTGTCTGTCAGTCTGTCCGCGTTCATGCGAACACTGTAACTCAAAAGCAGGAATAGCTCGATGGATAAAATTTGGTATACAGTTTTAACATCATGAATGTAGGTCCGTATCAATTTTGGACTAAATCCGTGGAAGGGTTGATGGTCTGTCGGTCTGTATAATCGCATCTCCAACGAATCCGCAATTTCCACGCGCATGCGTACTTGACGCAATCTTCTGTGCACGATATTTATTGACTCCTGCTTGGCGCTTTTGTTTTCATCCGATTCTCCATGCACATGCGTACTTGGTAGCAATCTGTGCACGCGGAAAGATTGTCCTTGAGCCAAGAAAGAGTAGAAATCGGTACTCAATTAATCTGAACGCATCTCTTTAAATTTGATTTTTTACCTAAATATTTTCTGATAGTCATTGGATCCTGGGTTACAATAGGTTCGAATTTTTTTAATCCACGCGCCTCAGAACATCATTGAAAAAAATTTTGTTCAAGTTTAATTTTCTGTTGCCAAATTTAATTTTTTCAAATTTAATTTTTTTAATTAAATTACTTTTGCAAGTTACAAGAGATTTTCGGAAATAAAGTGATTTTAATGTCTTACGTAAGCATCACTCATACCCCTCCCCCCCCTTGTCAGAAAAAATAGGCAAATCGCAAACCCCCTCCCTCCAGGTGCTTACGTGATATTTGAACGGCCCCTGATTGAATGCCGACCATCAAATTCAAGTTTGTCTTTGCAAGTTATCATCCAAATCTAAGCCGAGCTTTTTTAAATCATTTAAAATTTTTAAATTCACAAACATATGCAAAGGGTAAACAATCACGAAATTCACTAATTGCTAATTATGGTTTTTAGATTGGGGGAGGGGGCGGGCTTAGCAGCTTTGACTGATTTCTTACAGTCCACACCACATGATGGGGATGCGCATGCGCATTTGTCACAAAATATCAAAGGAAAAAAAAAATAATTCATTTTCCTCCATTTTGTATTTTCTATTTTTGAAAGATGTCTGAGTGTGACAGATTTCCAAAACTTTCATGTTGCTTTTTTTGATGCACGATTTTCTACTAATCCCACTACTCTCAGAGCACTAACGCAACTACCCGCAAAGAATTTTAGTAATTAAAATTACTAGTTATGCGTCAGAGAAAACATACATTTTTAGTCTTTATGTTTATTGCATTACCATAAAAATTGTGTTATTTAAAGAAAAATAAGCACAAATATTTTTTTCTGT
>BGPR01009282.1:29929-58331 GCA_013235015.1 Araneus ventricosus | reverse complement strand
TTTTCGAAAATTCATTCCAGCGTACTCTAAAATAGCGAAACCTCTGAGTGATCTAATTAGAAGCGACAACCCATTTGTCTTTGAACAACCTCAAATAGAAGCGTTTGAAAAACTCAAGAAATTATTAACTGAAAGTCCAGTATTAAGCATTTTCCAGCAAGGAAAAACAACCGAATTGCACACGGACGCAAGCCAGCAAGGGTACGGAGCCGTCCTACTCCAAGAAGCGGAAGATGGAAAATTGCATCCTGTTCAATACATGTCTAAGAAAACTACTCCAGCAGAGGAGAAGTATAGCAGCTATGAGCTTGAAGTTCTCGCTGTTGTCAACGCTTTAAGGAAATTTCGCACCTACCTAATGGGGAATCATTTCAAAATCATAACGGACTGTTCAGCCTTTCAAAGGACTATGGACAAAAAGGATTTAGTTACTCGTATAGCGAGATGGGCATTACCGTTGGAAGAGTTTGATTATGAAATTGTCCATCGTTCCGGCCAGCGAATGCAACATGTGGACGCCCTTAGTAGGTATCCGGTCGCCATAATTACGAGCGATACTCTAACCGCAAGGTTAAAAAGGGCACAACAAAAAGATGAATACACGCAGAGTTTAAGATCAATGATTGGATCAAACAACGATTCAGACTTTTTCGATAAAAACGAAATACTCTACAAATATGTTGATGGTCGCGAATTAATAGTTGTACCAAGAGATATGCAAACTGAAATAATAAAGTTAGCTCATGAGAAAGGACATTTCTCCGCTGCCAAAACGGAAGGAGTTGTCAAACAGGAATTCTTCATACCTAATTTGAGTAAACAAGTACAAAATGTAATTGTCAACTGTGTGCCATGTATTTTGACCAACAAAAAGAGCGGAAAGAAAGATTGATTTCTCAACCCCATTCCTAAAGAAGATGTGCCATTAAGTACTTATCACGTTGATTTCATCGGACCTTTGCCTTCTACCAACAAAAAATACCAGCATATCCTCACAATAGTGGATGCTTTCACCAAATTTACTTGGATTTATCCCGTTAAATCTACTTCCGCAGAAGATGCTTTGGTTAAGTTAAAAGTACAACAAAAGACTTTCGGTAATCCCAAAAGAATAATAACAGACAGAGGCTCTGCTTTCACCTCTAAAGCATTTGGAGATTATTGTACTAATGAAAACATCCAGCATTTTCAAATCACCACCGGAGTACCCCGAGGAAATGGCCAAGTCGAGAGAATACACCGAACTCTTATTCCCGTTTTGACCAAACTGTCAATTGCAGACTCAACCAAGTGGTTCAAGTTCGTAGACCCACTTCAAAGAATTCTAAATAGTACATTCAATCGTAGTACTAAGTGGTCTCCGTTTGAATTGTTAATTGGTGTCACCATGAGAAATAAGGAGGACCTTCATCTGAGAGATCTACTAATGGAAGAAATGATGGAAGAACTGCAGGAACAGAGAGACGAACTACGACAAGATGCAAAGAAAAATATCCAGAAGATACAGGCGGAGAATAAAAGAACCTACGATAGGAAATGCAGGAATGCCCCTAGTTACCAGAGAGGTGACTTAGTGGTCATTCAGAGAACACAATTTGGGACGGGTTTGAAATTAAGACCTAGGTTTTTGGGACCATATAGAAAAGTTAAAGTAAAGCCTAGAAATAGATATGACTTAGAAAAAGTAGGTAATCATGACAGTCCTAAGCTAACGAATTCATCTGCTGATCTAATGAAATTTTACTCACCAGGATGAAATATGTGTTTTTTTTATACAAGAAACTTTCCTATTTTCTTTTAGAACACAGTGTATAAAGAAGTGTTCTGCTTTCTTTATTATCAATATTTCCTTTGTGAGAATTGTATTTTTACTTTCATACTTAAATGTTATAATGAAATTTTTATCTTTTTAACTGTATTAATTTTGAAGAGTTGTTAATGGCCTATATCTATTATTGTATGTTATGTAAAATCACTGGGGTCAGTGATACCCAGGATGGCCGAACTTGTAGAAACTAACTTTAGCATTTTTGTTCATTTAAAATTGTAAGAGATGGCACCACTAATAAAATCGTCTGTTTTATGGCGAAGTGACGTCACGTCACTTCGGCGGGAATTAAATCAGTTCGATGTTGGATTTTCACCGAAGCGGTCGTTATAATTTAGGCTCTCCGTTTTCTGAGCGAAAGTAAATTATGAATTAGCCTGGTGCTATCTCGGAGGTGAACTTGCTCTTATGTTTATTGTTTTAACCCCTTTGTAAATAGTTAAATGTTTTAATTGTGTTTAAATAATAAATTAGTTGATTTTAACTCTCTCTTTTCATTTTGCATCAAATTAGAACCTTTATCCCCTAGACACCTTTCCTACATTCATTGCTTGCATGCACGTAAAATGATAAAAGTATTTATTGTCATATAAAATTTATCAAATGAGACGTATCTTTTTGACATAAGGTTTAAAGTCTAAAAGATTTTAATTGTCGCCTGGATTCTTCTTTAACGAAGCTATGGTTTCGGAAAATAATAAATAATATAAAATACGCGAATTTTTTAAAAAAATCGTTAATTAATTAACTACATAAAACTGTATTACAAGCATAAAAGACAAATATCAAAGAAGGAAATTTATCTTAAACGCTATATTAAGAAAATTCGAGGTGGATAAATTTTCTTCTTTCATACTTTTCATATTTTCGATACGTCTTCTTATCAGTTTTGCAACTACTGTTTCAAAAATTGTCAAACTTCTTCAATTCTCTACAAGAAAAAAAAAATATGTTCATATTATATGGGATTTATCATCCAAATAAATTTCTTTATTACATTAACTTCAAGAATTTAACGAGATATCTGTAAATTAATCTCGTATATTGGTTATAAAAATCAGGAAAATAACAACTTCAAGACATGTGATTTCAATCGGCATTTTAACAATAGCATTCAATTTTTCGCACTCAGTTTGCTAGAATTTTAAAATTCGAAGAAGACACATGAAAAGCTTAATCAGTAAAATCTATTGATTTTGATACTGAACAGAGTATATAAAACTAAAATATGTATATTTCTACTTCGTTTTCGAATATTAAATTTAATACTTTTCCATTATTTCAGCTAACAAGTCTGAATTTGTTGCTTTCAAACTATTTATTATTTTCTGAAGATGAAATAAATTACCATATGTTCATGAAGAATTCAATTATCTCAACAAAAATTCCCATTTTTCTGTTAGTAAGGAGAAAGACATTAATGAACCGAAATAGTTCTTTCTAGTCCATTTTTCTCAAACTATTTTTTTACATATACCTCTAGCGATATTGCGCCTTGTCACGATATCGGATTAGAATTTCATACAAGAAATGTAAGGCATGCAAAGATTGAAGAAAAATGACGAGATATTTTGTTTTTTCATGATATATTACACTCCCAAGTAGAGTATGTGATGTCAATCATTGTGATGTTAATTTGGAAAACATTTATCATAATAATATAATCTATTTATATACTATTATTAGTATCTGTCTCTATAAAGTAACTTTGCTTAGTGAGGTAAAATAGTTTAATGCCTACGTTCGGTTTCTGTTCCCACGTCGCTTTTGTTTAGATTAGAATTATCAAGTAGTAAAAATAATTCTCCATTGAGCCGGTTATTAATATTTTCTGATTTATTGGAGTGGAGATGGCAAGTATAAATTTTTAACATAATTAGAAAATTCCTTAGGAAAATTACAAAATGGGCCGCTTTGGCTTAGTGGTAAGTTCTCTTCTTCGGAACCGGAGAGTCTGGGTTCGAAACCCAATTTCACCATAGATATTCAACATAGGGATCATGGTAAAATTTAAACCAGACAGCGTGGACAAAACATCGCCTCGCTGGTGTGACACAGAGGATTGGAGAGACAGATGGAACCTCAGATGTCGTTCCCGACATCTCGTGTTACTTTTAAACGGGACGTTATTATAGTTTAATTTAAATAACCTCAATTTACTTTTTCTGTTAGAACGCTGAACATTCAGGTCTATAATATTTTCATAGTCATGACTTCGTGTTACTTCGAAACTGGACGTTAATATAGTTTAATTTAACTAACCTCAAATTACTTTTTCTGTTAGAACGCTGAACATTCAGGTCTATAATCTTTTCATTATCATGGCTTCATGTTACTTCGAAACGGGACGTTAATATAGTTTAATTCAACTAACTTCAAATTACTTTTTTTCTGTTAGAACGCTGAACATTCAGGTCTATAATATTTTCAAAATCATGGCTTCATGTTTCATGTGTGTTTAATTCGCAATTCGATTTATAAGGGAACTGCCGGATAGACAGTGATATAATCTAAAATCCCTTATTTTTCATCAGTATTTTAAAGTTCGAAATTTGTTTTCGAAATTTTTATCCGTTTGTTTCTATAAAAATTTACATAGCTTGGTTCTTTTCTTACAGGTGTTGCAATGTTATTCAAGCAGAAATTTTGTCTGCCTAAAAGCTGTAAAACAAAATGCACTACTGAATCTTTTAAGTATCACACCCTTATGGTAGCCAATCTGATGAACACGTTATGATCTTGAAGTAGTTTTAATCCATAGCCCTAATTACCTCAAGTGTTAAATACGGAATTATTGCTATTCAGGGGAAAAAAGGAAGTTCGATCTTTGGGATTGCATAACACTTAATGCTTGTCTTCATGTAGCCTGCTGGATTAAATTCCAGTATTAATAGATACTTAAGATTCCTTTGTACGCTAATAAAAATGTAATTTAATTTTTAATTTCATGAGAAGATATTCTGTAAGATTCAGAAAAATAATTAAGTGAGCCCTAATGATAGCACACTGTGACTTAAGTGCTTCCCTTGTCATTTGGTTTCCACATATATATATATTATTATATACACTATTATTAGAAATAGTTTGCAAATGATAATATGTAGAATTACATCATTATTTAAATGTTAATATCAAAATAAAATAGGTTAATAAACGTTTTTTTAAAAATATAAATTTATAGTTTAATTTATTAATGATGATTTAATATAGTATATATATAACATATTTTAGTTAAAACATTTTCACAACGGAACTGTAATTCGTATTTAGCTTTTGGCATTTTTTGCTATGACTTTGAATCATTTATCATTTAGTTAATTTTCTCGTTCTTTTCTTAATATATTTTGGAGATTTACTCTTATATTTGTTGTCTTTTTCCAACAATTGGCCCTCACGGAAAGTTGGTGCCTATAAATTTCGAAATAATGTGACATAATCGATTCCTAGGGTCTATTGGCATTTGATTCTTGGAATTCCATATTTGGATTGGCTTTTTCATAGTACTAGTTTTTAATCTTATTATTTTTCTGTATTTCATTGTGTGAATAATATTAGGTTATATTGTTTATTATATTTAAATTTAAATGAGGGTTTAATAGGTGTATATGATGAAAATGTTATTTGAGTTTTAATGGTTTAAAAAATATATAACTATAGGTATATATATATATATATATATATATACATATATAAAAGAGAAAGGGACTCACTGACTCATTATCGAATCTTCCAAACCAATGAAACTAGAAACCTGTAATTTGGCAGGTGGTTGCGTTTTGGGTAGTAGGTGCTCACTAAGAAAGGATTTTTCAAAATTTCAATCAGAATTTTAAATAATTAAAAATTACTTTAAATTTATACGTTTTTCCGTTATAACTTCGGAGCATATAAAAGCGCAAAAACTATTTTAACATCATCATAAAGTTCAAAAAATTAGCATTTCAGTGATAAAGATTTTACTTCCATGCGACATTTTGATTCATTTAAATTAATTTTTCAAAATGTTTTCTAGCATGATTTCTAACAATGTTTTTATTGTTGTAAATAAAATTGATAACAATCTCATTAATTCAGGAAATATTTTATTCACGCTCTTTTGCAATATTGTAATTATTAGTGGTTATAATAGTATAAATTGCTTTCTTGGGAAATTAACCTCAAATCAGAATTTTAACTTTAGTATTCATTGTATTGCTGAAATATTTTATCGCACCTGCTTCAAAGTAATATTTTTATGAAACGTGGCAACAGATATTTTATTTCAGATCTATTTGTTTTTATTGTGTGTGAGGTAGACTGAAATGATTTTCATTTTTTCTTTAAGCATTTAATCTCATGCTTTCTTGTCATTTTTTTAATTAGGAGTGATAAAAAAGCTTTTGAATTTTTGTATATTGCATGAAAGGCAAGTGTTTATTCTAATTTTGGCTAGGGGTTAGAAGACAGTACTGCCACCAAACTAGAAATTTCACAAGTGATAACTTATCAAATTTTGTATTATATTTAGAGCAGTTCAGAAGGTCGGAGACCAGCTTAACGGTAATAGAAAGGTGGAGTTGGTGACGGGGAATTATCTCGCTTCATTTAGTAAAATTTTAAACTAAATTAGTAAATAAATTTAATTAATAAATTAGTAAATTATATTAGTAAATTAATTTGGTTCATAAATTTGTAAATTACATTAGTAAATAAATTCAGTTAATAAATTAGTAAATTACATTAGTAAAAAAATTTAGTTCATAAATTACTAAATTACAATACTAAATAAATTTAGTTAATAAATTAGTAAATTATGTTAGTAAATAAATTTAGTTAATAAATTAGTAAATTACATTAGTAAATAAATTTAGTTAATAAATTAGTAAGTTAAATTAGTAAATAAATTTAGTTAGTCAATTGTAAACTATATTAGTAAATAAATTTAGTTAATAAATTAGTAAGCTAAGTTATTAAAACTTAATTTAATAAAATTAGCTTTTCAATGATACCACTTTAACTTCCATGCGATATTCTGTTTAATCCTGAAAGTGTTTTCAACTGTGCTCCATAGTCAGTTCACCTGCAACTAGAGGGATAAGCCAAGAATGTTGTATATAAAGAAGCACTGGTACATTAATATCTTTAAGACTGTGAGAATACAAAAGGTCCGAATAATAATACTAGCCGAACGAAGTCGCGGGTATCAGCTAGTCGAAGTATAAAGATGATAATGAACCATGGTTGTTAAAAAAATGCTCCAGACTCCTATACGATGCTTCAGAATTCATGGGAGATGCTTTAATTATTTGAAGAGTATACTAAGGGGTCAAGGGAAACATTGAAAATACACACAATAATTTGATATGAAATGATACATACATTTTTACGGACAGTATAATACACAGATGCTTCTTTATTCCTGCGTCCCGAAAAATTACTCCGAATTGAACGGCAATACACGTTTGGACACACTGATCGAGAGCGTGTCGTTAAATTTTGGTAACTCTTCACTCGAATTTTTGTTGGAGCTCTACGTTTACAGTAAATGATTGGCATATTTGAATGTGTACGCCATGCATTCCATCGACATTTTCAGATATATAAGGAGACAGTCGCCGAACTGGGACAGGTATATTAACCTCAATTTAACCCTCCGATTCCTAAGACAATTGGAATAGAGGTACGAGCTCCTCTTTCAAAGATAATGATAATCCCCCAACCCATCTGGGCGAGACACTCTAACGAAGAAAGCGCGCGTAGCGGGGTTGAAATCAATCACACTTAACAAAAGGGGGTGGGAATTTCGCAGTGATATTTGAACGTTTTGGACGGGCGCCGTCTTTTGCTTGAAGGGACGTTTGAGACCTTCCCGTATTGAAAGAGTTAATCAATAACTTGGCCCGTGTGTGAAATAGGAAAATTATGTTGGAACGATTTAAATAGGGTGCATGAAATCATTTTTAAGCAAAAACGCTACGTAGTTACAGTTACAAAACACATGTTTAGATTTAGGTATCATCCATTAATTATTTTAAGGAAGGAAAAAGAACCAGCTTTAAACTAAGTTGAAAAATATGCTATTATGTCTTCAGATGGGAAATTTGTTTGGTTGCAACATACTATAGTCATTTTATTGGAATAGTTTAAAAATTGGGTTAGAGGAATTTTTTTTGTCCAAAAGTTACTTTGGATTGTACCACAAACAGTTGCTGAAATTGGACCATTCAAAACAATGGGATTATTATCTTAATTCTATCGATACGGGAGCGTCCCATACGTCTCTTCAAGCAAAAGACGACGGCCGTCCGAAACGTGCGAATATCACTCTGAAATTTCGATCCCCTTTCGTTAAGTGTGGTTGATTTAACATCCGCTGCGCGTGCTTTCTTCCTTAGAGTAGCTCGCCCAGATGTGTTTGGGAAGGAGGGGAGTTTTCTTACAATTCGGACAATGCCAGCTGTCATTGCGGTTTTGAGGGGCAAAATGAATTTCCCTTATCTTTGATACAGGAGCTCGGGCGTTCCCGTAGTTTGAGGGTGGCCTATGGCCTTTTTAAAATTTAAAACCAACACCGGTCCGAACAATACAAGAATATCAATATGACATGACACGCACAAAATCATCACAAACACAGCACAGAACGTTACAAACATTGCAAAAAAGGGACAACAACAAAATAAATAAAGTAACCTAAAACATACCAACAAGAAAAAAAATGAAAAGTACGCCACTGATATCGATATTACACTTGGAGAGAACCCTAAATTAATTGAATTTTGCTTGATTTTTATCACCAGATCTAGACCCAAAATTAAAAATATTCAAAACACTCGAAAGGAGGAGCCCCAGTACCGAGAGAGCAAAGAAGGTTGCGAAAAGGTTGTCACTTCACTTTCCATAGGCTGTTCGCGAAAGCATTTCCACGCAAACCGTTTCGGAAACCATTCCTGAAAAACTGACGCAGGAAAGCTTTTTATGAACCACCTGTCCCATCGTGTGTAGCCCCGTCTGGTACAGTGGTTATTGCGTTCGCCTACCAGCTCTATGAACTCGGGTTCGGTCCCCGTCTCGGAGGAATGTGAATTTTTGTCACAATCTACAACGAAATTGTACAAGTAAGTTCAATTAAAAATTAGATTAATCAAATTATTTGAAATTAATAAGGAAGATTTGATTAATCAAGATTCCTAATTGATCTAATTAATTGACATTCCAGATAACTCTAAGTTGGACTAAGATGACGTCAGAAGGAGAGGGATAAAAAAGGGGGTTGGAATCTGTAGGAGTACGGTTTCGGAGGGGGGAAGGGAGTTCTATTTTGTCCGCCGAAGGAGGGCTCTTAGCAACCTTTTGAAAGGCCTGAAACAAGCTTGAGGAAACCCTGGAACAAGCTTGTAATAAAGGCTTAGGGAAATCTTACTAAAAACCTTACAGAAAACCTTGTTTCTTGTTGACTAGAGAACCTTCCCGCTACTTGCCGAAAAGTTCAACCCTTGTCATGGAAACCTTTGTGACAACCCTTTACTCTTGCTGACGACAAGGTTTTCAAAACCTTTTAGACAAGCTTTCTTTGCTATCTGGGTGTGCATCCAAATGAGCAAAACAAAAGCACAATCTCAGCACAACGCATCAGTTCCATTGGCCTTAGGATTTAGAAGGTTAAAATACAAGAACAGCTCAGAAATTAGTTTATGGCCAAGTTGGCTCTTGCGCCATTAAACCGGAATCAACCAACCAGAAATTAGTTTATCCTCACTAATAGTCCACATAAATTTGGATTAGAACAAGTCGTAGAAAAAAATCCAATAAAATGACATCAAATGTCGGATCAAAAACTATGAAAGACCTGAGAATTTGAGAATGAAAAATAATTTATCTTTAATGGGGGACTTCAGCATTTTTTTTTTATTTTCCGATTTAAAAATGCTTCGAAACGAACAATATTATTAGAAAAAAAATTCTAGACAGTTTTGTTTTTTTAAATTGCAATCAAAGTTCGCCTCTCAGAAAACGCGGGAAAAACGATCCATTTTGGCGCGAAACGAATCTGACGTCATAGTTGCTTGACAGGGGAGACACACGCTTCCTTCCCGTTCGCTTTCTATAGAAATTCTCTTTTTTCTTTATTTTCCGAATCTCGCATCAGATAAAATAATGTCGGCAAGATACAAGTATTGTATTGTTCCTAAATGTAGTGATACAACTCTAACGGCACCAAATAAATTATTTAAAAATGTGCAAAAATTCATGTTATTCGCAAAAAGTGGTGTAAAGAGATGAAGAGAGATCCGAAGCTTAGTCCGGAATTATCAGCAAGCAGCATTCGTCATGTCTGTGCAGATCATTTTGATGTGAGTTATTAATCTATATTACATATATTAAAATTGTATATCATGAAGCACAGTAAATTCAGAATTCGATATCTTTTTTGTTTTCAAAAGAAATAGAAGGTGAGGTTAGCAGCCAAAAAAAAGATATTTTAAAGCAAATAGTTAAATTTAATTAGTTTTTCCCCATTTGATTACATGGAATTTACTTTTTTCTCGGCCCAAATATAGAAGATCCCACCTTCTTTAAGATTCTTTAAAAGAAAAAAAAACGTGCTCTTGTTATGTTATTGTATAAATGTTTTTAATGGGTATTCGAATGTGTGTTTCTTATATTTTTTAAAAAAAATTACAGCACTATTGAAAATTAATAAGAATATCTTAAAAATTAGTTTAAATTCACGACTTTTTTGATAATGAAATTCGTTTTCATTCGTAGTTCAACAAAATAATTTGCAGAATTAATTTTTGATGCAAAATAAATCCTTTATATTCAATGAATGTATTAAAATCAAAATTTGTCTTCAAAAATTAATTAAAGAAGTATAAGGTGAAGTTAACAGGAAAAAAGAAATAGATATTTTAAAACAAATAGTTAAATTTAATTAGTTTTTTCCCTCTATTATCCTCCCTTTTTTGATTACATGGAATTTACATTTTAAGAAACCATTGATACCCCATAACAATATCAGGAAGTAATGTAAAGAAGAGCCTTGAATTTTATATTTGTTCTGTTTTTGATATAAGTATAAGATGAAGTTAAAAGCATAAGTACCTGTATGAGCTCGTATTGAAAGATTACGCGGTAGCCACGTGTAGTTTTAAGGTTCTATTGGTGATTAAGGTTTAAAGATTTCCTTTCTTTTTTTATGCCTAATTCGGTTAACATTAAAAAGAAGTTAAGCTAGAATTAATTTTGTTGCATCGGTTCTGGTTTTCATGCTTTTTTATACGCACTTTGTCTGTCTACAAATTAGTATACACACCATGAGATACTGCTTGGATTCTGAGTTATGACTGGGTTTTTCTTAACTAAGTTCAGCATTTTATTTTATCTTTTGTTTTATGTTGTTTCATTGAGGAGGATTATAAGACAAAAAAAGGAGAAATTTTACCGTTGTGCTTTTATTTCTCGTATCTCAGCCATCATAAAATCGGAATTTTTCTTGAAATACATTGCCATCATTGTAGGATCAATCCTTGGCAAGTTATCCGATTTACCTTGTACAAAACCAATATCCTTTGTGAAATTGAGCGTTGAATAGTAGAAAAGTCAAAAACTTCAATTTTAAAATGTTAGCTGGTACAAATGCCTTGATTCAAAGCAGGGTACAGAACTAGCGAAAGAGAAGTATGCGAAGGAAGGCACCCTTGATGTCAGAATCTACTCGGCCAATGAGAGTGCGTTTCGGATTGCATCATGATTCTTGCTATTTCAGTGCATCTTTCGCTCTCAGTATTTAAATAAATAATTTTTTCTGTAAAATTTAACTTGCATATTTGAAATTAGAATGATTTTTTCTACAAATACGGATGAATTTCACGTGTTTTTTAAAAAATGCTGAAGTTCCCCATTGGGCTGAAAGAAATTAATGGTCCAATCCAGTAATCAGTTATCAAGGTAACCGGTTTCCTAGATTGGACCGATTACACGTATTTTAAAGCTGTTTTTTCCCTAATGTCAAGTGTATTTTACAAATATTTAATAACACTGGTTTTAAAATAAATAAATTATAAAAAATCTACTACTTGCTTTTCATTAAAATCACTTCTCCATTTTCGTAGAATAAATTATTATCAGGTAGTTCAAATTCAATGACTCTCTCCTATTACTCTTGGTGGACACAGTTTTGAAAAATTATTTTAACATTATAAAAAAAAGATACTTTCAAAACGATGCTGTAATAAAATTGCTCATGTCGATTTCACATGTATATTTAGGTGTCTGTGCTTTCACGTGTCAGTTGTGCCTCAAGCCTTAAAGTTTAACCCATGAAAATGAAAGCATCCTGTATCTAGAACCACTTTGGAATTGAGATTTGGTTCCTTTCATTTCAATATAGTTTTATATCTTTTTTATACCATAAAAACTCAAATAACATTTTCATCATATACATCTATTAAACCCTCATTTAAAATTAAATATAAAACACAATATAACCTAATATTATTCACACAATGAAATACAGAAAGATATTAAGATTAAAAACTATTACTATGAAAAAGACAACCCAAATATGGAATTCCAACAATCAAACGCCAATCGACCTAAGGAATCGATTATGTCACATTATTTCAAAATTTATAGGCGCCAACCTTCTGTGAGGGCCAGTTATTGGAAAAAGACAACAAATATAGGAGTAAGTCTCCAAATATATATTAAGAAAAGAACGAGAAAATTAACTAAATGCTTAATGATTCCAAGTCATAGCAATAAATGCCAAAAGCTAAATACGAAATACAGTTCCGCATTTATTGTGAATATATTATAACTAAAATATGTTATATATACTATATTAAATCATCATTAATAAATTAAACTATAAATTTATATTTTTTTAAAAACGTTATATGCGCCTATTTTATTTTGATAATATTGTTTAAATAATGATGTAATTATTCATATTATCATTTGCAAACTAAATCTAATAATAGTGGCGCCATTTGCCTATGTTATGAAATGAAGAATATATATATATATAACAATGTCATGAAAATCAATAATTATATATATTAATTATATATTTCTAATAATTATATATTTCTATATTATTTTATCTCCCCCCTTTTATATATATATTCCCCTTTTGTTTATTTTCTATTTATAAGAACTCTCGGCTTTTTCTTACTGCAGATTTTTTTCTTGACATTTTGTTTTTTGAATGTTTATGTTGTATATGTTGCTTTTACATTTATGCTAAGATTAGCTTGATGGTTTTATATATATATATATATATATATAATAAATAAGAAACAGTTATAACAGAATTGTAAAAGCAACATAATCAACATAAATATTTATAATACAAAATGTCAAGAAAAAAAATCTTCGGGAAGAAAATGCCGAGAGTTCTTATATATAGAGAAAAAATAAACAAAAGGGGAATATATATATAAAAGGGGAAGAAAATATAAAATAATATAAAACACAAACGCAATTAATTTCAACATTGATTGATTTTCATGACATTGGCATATATATTCACTACATAGGTAGATGGCGCCACTAGATTTAAAATAAGATTGCATCATTTAATTTTAAGTATATTTTCATATTAATATATATTATTATAAGGAGATTTATTTAAATTTATAGTTTAATTTATTATTGATGTTTAGTATAGTATTTATAACCTCATTTAGTAATAATATGTTCACTTTAAATGTGGAACTGTATTTCGTATAAAGCTTATGTCATTACAATAGCTAAGACTATGTATTGGCTGCAAGCATTTAGTTATATTTTCTTGTTCCTTATCTTGAAATATTTTGGAGATTTACTCCCATACTTTCTTCCCCCAACAATTGGCTTTCGCAGAGGGTTGGCGCCTTAAATTCGGATTAATGCGAAATATCAGTTCCCAACGCTCATAAGCAATTGATTGTTGGAATTCCAATTCTGAGTTGTCTTTTTCATAGTAATGATAATCTAACTAAACTAAGAGTAATACTTTATTTTACAATCTATCTTTTTGTATTTCATTGTATGATTATTAATAAGGTAACATTATTTAATTTTAATTATTAGTTTAATAAGTGCTTATATTGAAATGTTACTTGAGTTTTGATTATTTGATATATATATATATATATGTAATAATCTCACTTAATTTTATTTCAAATTCTAATATTATATATTTTAAAGTCTTAATGTATTCCAAAATCACTTTTCTTAAACTCCAGTTTCGTTTTATTTCCCGCGCTGGAGGTATATTAAATCTCTCGTTTTGGTATATTTATCACTAAAAGGATATCTTAATCGCTTTCACGTGCCCACCGAAAATCATGACGGCATCTCCTTGCCGCCAGGCTTTTCCTTAAAACGCTTAAGTAATTTATTAAAAATAGTCAATATTCCCTTCACTTTGATCAAGTGTCTATATGTTAAATCCCTACCTGAAAAAATGCAGATATCTTCTGTTCGCTTTTTTACTTGAAACTTCAACTAAGATATACGTATGTCTGCCATTCATAAAACAAAATGTCAAGAAAAAAATCTGCGGTAAGAAAAAGCCGAAAGTTCTTAAAGAGAGAAAATAAACAAAAGTGGTGGAGTTAATTTTTATCTACACCTTAATTTTTATAAATACACTCCTTTCTTTTTTATCATCATTCCTTAATTTATATACACCTTATTTTTTATATTACACATTAATTTTTAAATACACTCTTTTCCTTTTTTCATCATTTCTTTAATCTTCATCGTTTCCTCAATGTAGTTCGCTTTCATCTTTTTTTTCCCATCGATTTCCTAATCTTCATCGTAACTCTCCCAACCTCAGAAGTAACTTGATATTTTCGTAAACATCCGGTCCCTACATGACGCGTTTAGTTATTTCCTTTGTCACGTCTCCTGTTGGCAGCATCTCTCAGTTTTAGGTTCGTAAATTCATTTCTTTTATTTGTATTTCATTCAAATTCTTGGTTTATCATAATGTTCGGGGTAAAGGACAGTGTTTTTAGCTATATAAAACATTATGATTTCACTAAATTTTTAGCGGTTCGTATAGATTTTACTTACCCTGATGAGCATCTATACGCTTTTACCGATTTACTACAGTCTCTCCATTTTATTTCAACATTTTTGACTTTCATGACATTGATGTATATATATATATATAAGTATATCCGAGTAAAGACAAAAATGCGAATAGTAACAGATGGAAAAATATATAAATACATCACATACACAATGAATGCGCTAAAAGTTGCAAGTCCAAAAGCGCTGTGGTAGATAGAGTATAAATCGTAAAATGAAAGAGTATAAAATGTGAAGTGAAAAACGCAATAAAAGTACAATAACGTTTCTTCAGGAGATGAAGTTACTGTGAATTGCTAAATATAAAAGTTTGACATTTTCTTGCAATCAGTTACGCCGTAAGGCCTAAAAAATTGATTTTCATCCCTAATGCCAAACGAACCAAAAAACAGAGAGAGGAGTTTTGAATAATTAAAACAGAATTACGATGTGATAATATTATAGAAAAGTAAGATTAAATATTTTACGTACCAGAAGGACGGATGTTGACGTGGCAGTGTATGCGGAGAGTCACGGTACACACTGGCGTTGAAGGGGTGTGAACAGGGTGTCAAGTAACAGTTTTCGCGCTTAACTTTGGCTGTTGCCAGGGGATTGTAGTATGTTGTGAACGATGAAGATTAAATGGAAGAGTTCAGCAATTCACAATAACTTCATCCCCTGAAGAAACGTTATTGTGCTTTTATTGTGTTTTTCATTTCACATTTTAAACTCTTTCATATTACAATTTATACTCTCTCTCTCTCTTTATATATATGTTACCGTTAAAGTATATAATGCAGTTAATTCATAGAATACCTAGTTATTCCATGAAATAACTGATCGTGTCCGTTAAAGTGTGTAATATGTTATTAATTTGACACTTTAACTAGTTATTCTATGAAATAACTAGGTATTCTATAAATTAACTAATGAGAGACAGTTAAAGTGTAAACTAAACAATTTATCTAAAATGAAATTAAACTAATGATAGACAATTAAAATGAAAAAGAAGCAATTTATCTAAATTATGCAGCGTATAAATAGTATTTATGGAAACGTACAATAAAATCATTTGTTAGAACAAGGATTACTAAAATGACACTTGGAATTACAAAGAACATTATTTCTAAAACAAACACATTTTTTGTTGACACACTGGGTTTTACACGAACATTTTTTAAATCCCTGACCAGTACCTAAACTTTGAGCTGTAGCAACCGACCGGAGCGATATTTCTATATCCGGTACTTCTTCGATTTTAATTCGTGCGAGATATATGATATAGATTATTTTACACTTTAACGGGCTGCAGATCGTTATTCTATGAAATAACTAGTTAAACCATGAAATACAAGAGAGTTTTACACTTTAACGGACACGATCAGTTATTTCATGGAATAACTAGGTATTCTATGAAATAACGGATTTCATACTTTAACGGTAACATATATATATATATTGTTATAATCATTAATTCAAGTAATAAATTTCTCTAACGATTCAGTCAGTTAAATCTGCAAGAAATTTATAACATACAATGAAATATTTAATCGCATAAAACGTTAAGTTACAGAAATTAAAATAATTTGAATATCTAAAATTTAGTTCCCCGAACAGAATTGTACTTAAGAATTAAATGTTAGGATAGTGATATAACGTCTAGCCATTCATTAGCAAAGCCCAATTAAACACACAATTACCCCAAACACTTATAGTTAATTTGGGTTTCGCTTGCAACGTATTCACAGCTCCATGCATGTTCCCGTAGATAATGGCTGAAACGGCAATATTAATGGCCTTCACACAAAACAATAAAACTGAATATCAAACTCCCACACGATGTAGAGTACTTGGGCCGCTTTTAAATTAAATTTTCTTAATGGATTGGGGTATGAAACATTTCGATGGCAAAACCAGGATTCTATTTTAAATTTTCCCCTGGGCAACTCAGCGCATAAAATTAGAATGGCAATCTGTCTCGGTTGGATGATTTTTCCCAATGATCTAGATAACAATGCCAAGTTCTGGAACGATTTGAAAAGTTGAAGACAACGGCAAAAGATGAAGCATCGGTTTTGTGCCATTAATATCGAAGGGAAATTTTAGAACTGGAAAATCAATGAGGTTGTGGTTTGGGACTAATTATTTCTCGAATAGATGTTGGACATTTTCGACGTTGTTCTTTCTTTTCCTGTACTGACTGAAGAATAAAAAATTAATTCGAGTCAATGCTTTTTTTTCTGGTCACTGTGAATTCGGTGGAAGGTAATTTCGAGTCTTGTTCTGTTGTTTTCTTTGATAATGCCTGCTTTAAAATAAATTCTTACTTGTCATTCTGCGTCAATGATGCGTTAAACCAAAAATAATTTAATAAATAAATAAAAAATGGATTTTAGAACAGAAATCAATTTTTTTTAGAGTAGCTTTGGTATTTTGAATTAAATGGGGTAATCGAAGGCACAGAATTATTTCTGTTTCTTAATCTTCTTTATTTGAGAAGTTCTGCTGTTTTATTTCTAATTTTAGTGGCTTTTTATATATTAAGGATGTTTATCCCTCTGACACCGAGCGGGCGGTTTAAAAATTTCCCTTTAACAGCGAAGAAGGCCAGTCTGAGGCGGTTGGCTTCTTCTGAGGGGAGGTAAAGTTTTGAGATCGCTTAGGAGATAAGCGCAGTAGGGGGTCCAATTATACTTGCACATCCCTGGAGCCGGCTCTATAACTGGTACTTCAATAAAATGAAGTATCATTCCAATCTTTTACTTTATCCCTATCACACTGAGCGGGGCGGTCTAGAAATTTCCCCTAAACAACGACGAAGGCCGGTCTGAGGCGGTTGGCTTCTTTTGAGGGGAGACGGGGTTCTAAGATCACTTCGGAGATAAGCGCAGTAAGGGGACCAATTATCCTTGCCAACCATAGCCCATTTTCGTGCGAGGGGAGGAAAGGTTATAGCAGAGGAAGGGGTTGTGGGGTAAATGACCACCCAGGTTGGGAGAGTCCAATTCATGTCGTATCCTCCCAAATAGAGCCGGTTTTGAAGGGGCTAGAAGAAAAAAGTCGCCTAGGTATTAAAGAGTGAAAGTTACCGCTTAAAATTCATATCTTCATATTTCCCTGCTTCCCTATACTAAATATGAAAACATTGTAGGTGGTTGCAGTCAAGCTTGGAAACTTCTTCTTCCTTTTGGTAGCTAAGGTCTTAACCTAGACCTCATGATAAAGGGGGAATTTGTCCTATTCTATTAGACGAAACGGCTTCTAAGTAACAACTGAGAGAGAAGTATGACTTATCTTTGTGCGGGTTGTTGCTATACTGTGGGTATCTCTCAGGAGAAACTGACCTACATTTGTGTCTTGTTTGTCGGAAAAGAAGAAATATGTCGAAAATCATGCCGATGACATCTAGCGGTTTGTTCCTAAAGGCTTTCCAACTGAAAGAAGATATATGTCAGAAATCATGCCGATGGCAGCTTTCCAGTTTGTTGCTAAAGCGTGCATGGCTTTCTTTTTTATGAAATCGAAATAAAAAATTTAATTTCAAAATTAAAAACAACAGATAAGACATGGAGAAAAAAATAATTAGGAAATAATAGGAAAAAAAAATAATTCAAATAGCGATACTTTTTCAAGTGAACAGTACTAAAAATGCATATGTTTAATGCATTACTTATTTAATTAATTAAATTTCAGTTTTAGAAACTAATACCTGCTAAATATTAACGGGCCTTTTAAAATATCATCTGTTAAGTAAATTTTGTCTTTCGATAGTATAAAATCGTGTTTTCTTCGCTGATTAACAGATAAGTAGGAAACTGCTTTGCAAAGAATCTTTTGAGCATATTATTTATTTATTTATAAGAAATAAAAAAATCCCCATTCGTTGAAAATCCAAATGGCCGTAATTTCACTTATCAGTTGTTATAAAAAAGTTCAATTAATTTTTTACGCATGGACTCTGCTTTATTTGTTTTCTTATTCTTTGTCATTTTTCCTCGAAGATTTAATGCATAAATTCAAAATATGTTACATTGGATTTCTAGAATAAAAGTAAAAACAAATATATATTTTTTTATTTGTCATTAATTTTATTAAGAATTTAAAGAAAATACAGACATCTTAAATCAATGCTTTTCACAATTTAAGCTTATTCTCCCAGATAGGCACTTAAAAATAGGAACATATTCCTTTCAAAATAAATGATTTGTTTGTTCATTTAACATATGAGATATTTCCCATCTTAGATATATTAGAAGTTAATGTTTAGAGAATATCGGGTATTATATTGTTTCAATTTAAACAGAGAAAGCAAATTTTTTAATATATATATATATATAAACCAAAATATAACTTGTTATATATGAACATACAAAAACAAAGTAAACAAGACATATCAAAATGCAATTCATTAATTAAACAAAATAACCAAATCTTAAATAAAATCTAAAAAATTGAAAATACTATAGATACTTAGAGCAAAAGGGAAGTGTAAACATTTAGATGTTAACATGTAAAAGAACTCTGTTGCTATCAAAATTATTGAAAAAAGGCAATCCAAGTATATGAAATTTTCAACAATAAAATTAGTAGCTCTGCTTTGGAAGAGCATTAGCCAGGTTAAATAAATTTTGCTGTAAAAACCATTTGCTGTACAAATTATACAACAAATATATATAAATATATATATATATATATATATATATATATATATATATATATATATATTTGTTGTATTTTTATTAACAACAGTGTTCTTTCACTTGTTGACATATAATGTTTAAACTCGATATTTGTTTATGGTATCATTAGTAATTTCAATTTAATAGATTTTATTTAAAAGTGATGTATTGTTCAAATAATGACTATTTGATATAGGATCTAATTCTTGTTTATTTCTGCATGTTTGTATACTGGTTTTATTTGGATTTAGATTATATATATATATATATATAAGAAGCAAAACATAATAGAAAAACAATAAAATATTATAAAATAACAAATTTTCACGTGAAATTCGAAAAGATATGAAAAAAACGAAATGAAAGTATAACCGAGTAAAGATAAAATGCGAATAGTAACAGAGGGAAATATATATATAAATATAACACATACGCAATGAATGCCCTAAAATCTGCAATTCCAAAAGCGCTGTGATAGATAGAGTATAAATCGTAAAATGAAAGAGTATAAAACGTAAAATGAAAAATGAAAAACGCAATTAAAGCACAATAGCGTTTCTTCAGGGGATGAAGTCATTGTGAAGTGCTAAAATATAAAACTTGTTATATTTTAGCAATTCACAATATATATTTGTTGTATAATTTTTCCTTTCCACTGACTTATTGAGTAAATAATAGGAAATATCCAGTAGAATTTTTCCATCAAGCTATTTTTATCACTAATAATATAAAAAATGTTGAAACAGAATCTGGATAACTGTCAATTTAATATATATTATAAGAATATACTGACCTGATACTAAATTTGGACCAATATCTTTAGGCGATATTGGTATGTCATCAAGCGTAAACAAATATCTATATTTTATTTAATAAGCAAAACATACTATACATAATTGTAAATTCAGAATTCAAAGTTGCCGAATTCGTATAGAAAAAATATTCCTGTCCTTCCTGCATGTAATTTTTCTACCCCACTCCCGGAGAGACGTTTTTCTTTACGTACTATCTGGCACAAACATGCATCAACTCTTTCAATTCTGGAAGGTCCTAAAGGCCATCTTCTACCAAAGACCGGCGGGCAATCGAAGCGCCAAAATAATCCAAATTTCAGCCGTTTCCGTTCCATCCATCGCTGACTACGCAAGGCGCATGATTTGTTCTTAATACCGGCAATTCATCTGTATTCCATTTCATCCTTTTGGCCCACGGCTAGGTTTTTTTCCACACATTTAGGTCGAAAAATCAGGCACGTCCATTCATCTGAAGTTCCAAAGTGCGCTGGCAGCAGGGGAGAGCGAACTTCTTTCCCCCTCTACAGCTTCTCTTCGATTCCCCTATTCCTTTCCCCACTCCGACGATTTCATATTTGCTACTCTCGTAGCAGGGTGTCGATCTAGTCAATCGTTTCATGTGCCGACTAGCCTATCCGACTTTTCTAAGCCGCTACGCTATTTTCCATAGGTTTTCGACCTTGACGAATGTTTTTTCTTTCTCGCGTTCAAAAATTTCCATTTTGGAAGAGATATGATTGGCCTTCGTAAGAGTGGCTCCGAGAGTGGGGGGAAAGCAGATTCTTCTCTAAATCATGAACAGATAGTAATTCCTCTCTTATGTTGCAGGTTGTGTGCTAGTATCAAATCATTGGTAGATATTTAATACATTTAGTCTAATGTTCTGCACTGGCAGTTATCAACTATGATAATAATTTCAGCTAATGATTCAACTAAAAAAACTGATAATTGTTCCTATATATCTTTTAACAGTGCGCATTCACTCTTTATACAAAATAAATGAAAATGCGAGAGAAAAAACACATGCTCTGCAAATATTTCTTTCTTTCGACGTATCTTAAAAATTCCAATCGGCAAGCCGGAAGGCAAAGGGAGATTCTTTTAGTCTGGAGATATAAGAAAAAGAACATTTTGCCCTCTATTTTAATAAGGATTATAGGTACAAGAATGAAAGCAGATGGAAGAGGCTGCAAATGACGAGAGTTTTCCAACAAGGGTTGACATGCATAGGTTGAAATGTACATTAAGATAGGGGAAAGGGAGGGGAAATCACTTTTCAGCTCATAATTTCTGGCAATTGCAGCTGTCGGAAAAGTTTAAAAACAGAATTTTTTCTCTATAAGGCGATAATTCGATCCATTTAAATTTTCTTTCCATTTCCAATGATAAAGAATTTATGGGGAAATGAAACTTTTAACCCTTCACCATTTCCACCCCCTTTGAGCTGCACAGCCCATCTACGAACCCGAACGAGATCTTTAATAACCTTACAACATATTCTACGCTGGCTAAAATTAAATAAAAATTACTTCAGTTATCGTGTTCCTAGGATAACAAGATAACATGGGGAAAAAGCGTTATATATATAATTTTACTTTAAATTCTAATATTATATATTTTAAAATCTTAGCACTATATTAATGTATTCCAAAATCGCTTTTCTAAAACTCCAGTTTTGTTTTATTTCCCGCGCTGGAGGTATATTAAATCTCGCGTTTTGGCATATTTATTACTAAAAGAATGTTCTAATTGCTTCCACGCGCCTACACAAATCGCTAAATCAGCGTCTTATTGCTGCCATGCTTTTCCCTAAAACACTTACGTAATTTACTAAAAATAGCTATTATTCCCTTCACTTTGATCACGTGTCTATATGTTATTCCCTCATCTGAGAGTATGCAGGGATTTTCTGCTCGCTTTTTTACTCGAAACTTCAACTGAGATGTACGTATGTCCGTCACTCTCATAAAAATGACCTACATATTTGGATAATAAAGAAAATTAGAATGTAACTCGGCTTTTTACTCACTATAACCACAAAATCATTTTATATATATATATATATATATATATATCAATGACTTGACGCGTTAAGTGCATTCCTTTGTCACATCTCCGGTTGGCTGCATCTCTCAGTTTCAGGTTCGTAAAATTATTTCTATTATTTGGTATTTTATTCAAATTCTTGGTTTATTATAATATTCGGGGTAAAGGACAGTGTTTTTAGCTTTATGCCAGCACTGTTCGCAGAAAACATTATGATTTCACTAATTTTTTAGCGGTTCGTATGGATTTTACTTACCCTGATGAGCATCTATACGCTTTTACCCATTAACTACAGTCTCTCCATTTTATTTCAATATTTTTTGATTTTCATGACATTGATATATTTTCCACAAATCTTCTTGAATTGCAGCATTATTGCGCATTCGTTGCGTTTGTGTTATATATTTCTATATTATTTTATCTTCCGCTTTTATATATATATATATATATTCCCCTTTTGTTTATTTTCTCTCTTTAAGAACTCTCGGCTTTTTCTTACCGCAGATTTTTTTCTTGACATTTTGTTTTATGAATGTTTATGTTGTATATATATATATATGTTCTAGGGGTCGTGTTATAAGAACCATTGCAATAGGTAGACTTCCTATAAGGAATCTACCTAAAAACTTTCCTGTAAGTGATTTGATTTATGGCAAACATTTCATCTGAAGAGGAATTCATTGTTCGTGCCCTGTCGGTTTGTTGTGAAATGTTAAGAAACCCACGAGTGGACAATTGAAATACGCTTGGGAAACTATGATCTTTTCGTGATTAATCGATTGCAAAATAATGTGAAAACGAAAGACAGGGCAGAAAGCCCATTACTCTTAAGATTCCGCTCCTTTGTGTGCGTCCCAAAAATGGATTTTCCACTTTTGGGTAAATCGATAGTTCAAAAAACTAACTCATGAATTAAATATCTCATCTTTTTTTAGGTAGAAGCATTTGCTGGGTAACTCCAAAGTGATTTTGCAATAGAAAATGTATACCTATCAAATGGTCTTGAAGGAATTGTCTTTTAAAAGCATGGGAAATTTTTTTCTTTGATTTGTTTTGCGATTTTTTTTATTACACTTGAACTCGCCATCGTTTATATAAGTTCTGTCAACAAAAATGAACGCAGAATGTATTATAAACGGTTCGAAAACTCCCGATCAATTGTTTTTGAAAATGAATTGCGCTGGTTGTTTTTCCTCCTTCAGCATTGTGAAGTATTAAGCATTTATATTTTGGTATACTTTTCAAAATTAACGAGAATTCTGAAAAGCGTGCTTCAACTCTAAGACACGTTTTTCGTTACTTACCAATTCATATTCATTCATCGGAGTTTCTGGATGAATTAATTAAATTCTATACGAAGAGAGCGACTGTTATTTTTCATAATTTAAAATATATTGATTCGGAGAGCATTTTTCGATTAATTCATCAATATAACAATTTTGTGGCAGAACCATATTTAAGATGCTCTTCCAACAGATAGCAGACCGTATATAATTGAGTCAATTCACATATATTCTGATTTAACCCTTAGTAGGAGAGGCTGACGTACTGATTACGATAGTTAATTATTTCGTGCCGCGAATTTTCTACTATTCCTCCCTCTCTCTCCCTTTCCCCCCTCTCTCCCCTCTCTCCCTCTCCAGCTCTCTCCATCTCCCTCTCCCCCTCTCCCTTCATCTCCCCCTCTCGCTCCCTCTCCTCCATCTCCCCTCTCCTTTCTCTCTCTTCATCTCTCTCTCCCTCCCTCTCTCACTCTCTGCCTCCCTCTCTCACTCTCTCTCTCCCTCTAACCTAATAAGAACATCCTTCGAATACAACGCATCAAGCCGATTAGTTAATTCTCACTCCTGTCTGCGAATCGAAGCATTTTTTGCTCTTGCGTCATGTCAGCGAACTCAGTACGCCAGAAACATGTGTGCTGCCAACAGATTTGAAGACAAAGACGCGACAGATACACATAGAAAACTAATAAGTTAGCTAGGGTGGGAGGAGTTTTAGACTCTTCAATGCAAACTGCCAAAAACTATATACATGTGGTGATGAGATCACGATAAACGAAAAATTGGAAACTTTTCGTTGGATATGCTCATTTATTCAACATATAATACACTTTCTTCCTTATTTATTTTTTCTGTCATTCATTATCTCCATTTCTCTCCATTTTGGTTCTTGAACAGATTAAATTAATAAACTAAGAAAAATGGGTAGAAATATGAAGCAGGAGGTAGATAAAACACCCTCGCGTGCTCTATACACCACCCCTCCGAAATTGTGCCATACGCTAGCTTCTCTTTTTAGGGGTTAAAAGTTCTCGCGTTGATATTTGTTAAGAGATATAGGTATATGGAGCTAATGTACCAAATACAAAAGCTCCTCCGATCTGGCCGAAGCCGTACGGAATTTTGTAAACGTAGCCCACTCATCACAAATGCAGTCAACTCTTTCTCCAGTACCACTGAAGTGTTCATGTAGGTCTGAGTTTTCACCGCCAATCCATAACAAATAAAACAATTATAATATAGCAAATAAACTAAAATGAACGCAGGAAAAATTCCGTTCCAACTCAGGAAGTCAAACGTGAATACATGATCTTTTCAAGGATGTCAATAGCGCCTTTTTTGAAAGGCGAATAAAATACTAAGTCGAAAATATCTTTTTGAAGCCAGCTTTTTGGGCAATCGTCTCTTTCTTTCCCCCAAATTTTACATTTTAATAAAATGTGTTCAATGGTCTCAAGTTGTTCACCACATGGACATCCTCCTTCTTTGCCGAATAGTCTCTCTTGATGCGCACCAAACACTCCTTGACTTGTCAACACTTGGTTATAGTAGAAGTCACCGTATAGCCTACTGAATTTAACCTGTTTGAAAAATTTCTTAGTCCAAGATCCCTTTGCTGAATTATTCCATCTATCTTGCCATTTCGTAGCAAGTAGTACCTTGCCCCTATACCTAACTTGAGCTTTTGATGGGCCAAATTCAGTGTCTATTTGATCTTCACTTGCAGCAAGCTTAGCAAGTGCATCTGCTCTCTCATTTCCTACAGTTCCATTGTGTGCCCTGACCCACTGCAATTGGATTTTGGTTAACTTTAATTTCTTCTTAATTTCAATTATAAGCATCCTTTTCTCCTCAGTTGATTCAATAGCCATTAGGGTTGATCTTGAGTCAGTAATAACTTTAGAGTTTGGAATATTTTTATCTATACAGTAGTCAATTGCCCTACTAATTTCCATTACTTCGGCCATGAAAACTGTATTTTGGTTTCCTAATCTTATTAAACAATTTGTTAATAGATATTTAAAGTAGTCTTACTGATACAGAGTACGAAATAGATGGTGGTTCAAAAGTTATCCTCCCCATCTGAGCTCACGCTGTTTGACGCAATAGCCGTCAGGTAACTTTAGAAACACATGTACGCAAATCAATCATTTTATGTTATCAATAGAGATTAAATTGAATTTTTGGAAACAAAAACGCTTCGGAGTGAGCGAAAAGGTTTAAAAAATAAAGGGAAGTGTTAGATATATATGGAAAAGTATTTTATTGCATAGAAACATGTGGACGCAAACGCTGGGGGTGCATTAATGGAAATATAGTGACGCCATGTTACGGTAAAAGCCTTCTGGGACGTAACTCTAGAAACGTTTCCTCCATAAAAGGTTGTCACCGCTCTCTTCATCACATTTAGCTTGAAAAGTAATGAAAATTCTCTTGAATGTTGCCTTCATTTCCCTTTAAGAATGGCGCCCGTTTTATTCGTGTGCCTCTTTCCTTCCAGACGCTACGCCACCGAATGCAGAAAACACTTGGATCTGTGCTAAAACTCCGGCCTGTGAAAGGCCTTACACCCTTTAGAGTAGACTGGGCCGGGAGGGTAAAAAAAAACCCTATCTCCCCTAGTGGTCAGTATTTTGTAGCATAGCGAGGGTAAGTCGTACTGGGGCATAATGTGATTTCACAAACCCTCTTAGTGCCTTAGCAAATGTAAATGGGGCATGGTAATATTATTCGCAGTCCCCTTTCTATTTGAGTTGAAAAATAGACATATAGACACTAATTTTGTGTCTCCACTGCACCGCGTAAGATTGGCACGAGGGGGGATCTACACCCTTCCTTCCCCAGACTCCAATTACTAACCATTGTGGAAGATATTTGCAGAGAAAGCAACAACCCAAAAATCAAGTACAGACATTGAGGATGGAGTACTATTGCGCAGCTGTTTCACTTGTGATTTTTGTATAACAGTTGAGAGTTATAAGAACTGTCCACATCTCCCATAGAAAATCTAGTTTCCTGCGTTTTGGAGAAAAAATCTTTGAGTTTCGAGCGCCAGTCCCGGCACTTTTTGATTATCCATCGTGCATAAAACTTATCTTCCCATAAAGCATGAATAAGATCCTTCAATTCTACCTGCATATTTAAATTTTTGACAAGTATTGTAGGAAAGAACAAAGTGTAAATATCATTTCTAAATGATTTAGAATGTTTTAAGTGATGTTGAATACCTAATTGTATAGTTAAAATCCAATATTCTGAAGACGAAAGAAACATGCAAATCACAATATAGGACTTCAAACAAAAAATATTAATTTTTATGGATTTTCAAAATGAACTAATATGAAATTTTAAACTGTTCTGAAAGATATTTAACCACAGACTGGACTATATTCTGTGTTATTTTAATAAACTGCATAAGAAACTTTTGTGTATTTCTACGAAGCTCCCTCGGTCTTTAAGAGACACACGACATAACTAAGAAATAATATAGGAGAATAATTATTTGTGTGTGTGTGTGTCTTGTATGTATATAAAAATTAATGCAGATTTCTGAAAGATTATGAACAAACTTCGTACTATATCTAGCGAAAATCCATGAGAAATCTTTGCTTCCTAAATCTTCATGCATGGAAATATAAATATTAAACTTCATAAACATTCTTCCGTTTTTCACAAATTTGTAGAGATCTTGTTACTAATAATGTATCAATGCTAAAGCTGTATTTCTGCCAAAAGTAATAAACTCATCATTTCTATACACGATTTCCAAAAAATGCTGGAACACTGACAAATAATAGAATTTCCCCTCTAAGAAAATTGCCTTTATTCCCCTTATATTCAAATGATGTCTTCATTTCCATACAATCCTAATGTTGTACTCTGGAAGGATAAATCTTATTTGACTTTCTTTTATGACCTCCAAATAACATCCATCCGGAAGACATAGTGTACACTTTTTCGAACAGCTTCTCATATGAAATCAAACTACAAACTCCCCTTATGCGTCCAGTTCTATTTCTACAAAAAACGAAATCCGTTTAGGTATTTCTGGTTCGTTAACCTGTCTCGTACTGCCAACCGAAGCACGGAAAGGTTAGACATAGCTGAACAGGAAAACGGTCTAAATCTACAAGAAATGTGATTCAGCGGTTGTAGAGAAGGTATGCATATTTTGTATCCTGAGTGTCGGAAGGAATTTTCAAATCAGCATGCGTTCAGGTTTGGGAAGTGATTGGATTGAGCTGCTTAGAGGGAATCACTAAATATTTTGGTCTTAGAAATAAAATCCAGAACGGGCATTCATGTTTCACAGTTTTAACTTTTAATCTTTTAAATAAGTTAATTTCACGGAACCACATTGCCAAATAAAAAGTTTATTGAAACTAATTAATTCTTCTTACAAATAAAAAGCTTGTAACTGACATTCACAACTCACGCTCAATCCCTTATATATTCTTTTTAACGGAAACATTTATATCTTTATTACATATAGTGAAAAAGGTAAAAATCTGTATTACTTTTTTGATTATATGTATAAGTACGTATATATCCAGCCCTGATTTCTATCCTTTTGTTTGAGATTATGAAATCCAGAGCATCTTTGTAAGATTTTCAGCACTTTTTAAGAACGATTTCATACCTTTAATTTATATTTAGCGAGGCCTTAAAATTCATTTTTCATTGGATTCTATTACATGTCTTGAATATATTTCTGGATGTAATCAATTA
>BGPR01009282.1:18432-29517 GCA_013235015.1 Araneus ventricosus | reverse complement strand
TTTTAAGGACAGGCTTCATTGCTCTCACTAAGTTATTTTCTGATTGATAATGTCTGTTATTTCTTTAGTGAATAGAGCCATTTGTCATTTAAGACATGTTGATATCCGATTGTTTAGAGAAGAAAGATGACTCCACTTTCTTATAATTAGGAAATGTTCAAACTGGAATGTAGCTTTACTATTATAATCGCCGATCGACACAAATTTGAAGACAGAGGAACACCTCCTTCTTACGATTCGATCGAGGACTTCTTTCATTGGTCTAAAGATTGTGGTGAACCTCAAACCAAGGCGCTTATGAATGCCGGAGATATTATGGCAACTCTTAACCCTCAAACACCGAGCGAGGCGGTCCCGGGCTGTCTAAAACATTTCCCTTAACAGCCACCAAGACCGGTCTGAGGTGGTTGGCTTCTTCTGAGGGGAGGTCAGGTTCTGAGATTGCTAAGAAGAAAATCGCGGTAGGGGATCTAATTATCTTTGCCAACCACAGCCCATTTCCCTGCGTTTTAAGGGAAGGTTATAGCAGGTAGTGGTGGTAAGGTAAATGACGACCCAGGTTGGGAGTGTCCAATTCATGTTGCATCCTCCCAAAAACTACTGAATGGAGCTAGAAGAAAAAAGTCGTCTCGGGATTAAAGAGTTAAGTTGAGGATTTGAGAATTCGTTCTGACAGACAGATACCAGATGATTGCATGGATGTAGAGCTGTGCCGATGTGAATCGTATGCGTGATATCTAGAATAAAATATGGACCTAAAACACTTTTCCCATTAGATCAAAAATTGGATACGAAATTCACTGACGTTATGGTTGGTTTGGTGTTTTTTCTGAATCGCATGGATTGATTTACTAGGATAATGCCACATAGAAGCGAAGTCAGATGATGAGGACGATACTGCAGTCAGCACGACACTCTGAAACCTTCCTACCCGCACCAGTAGAATGTTGCTTCAGACGGATGGATTGAACGTGCATTAGAATAATTCACCTGAGACTTCCCCTAGGCCTCACAGACGAGTGCAAAATGAAACGATATAGAACTTCCACACCATATTCAACAGTCATTCAGATTTTGTCAGCAATATATCGACGTCAAACAGACGAGTTCAAAATGAAACGGTATAGAACTTCCACGCCACATTCAACAGTCATTCAGATTTTGTCAGCAATATATTGACGTCAAACAGACGAGTTCAAAATGAAACGGTATAGAACTTCCACACCACATTCAACAATCATTCAGATTTTGTCAGTAATATATTGACGTGAAACAGACGAGTTCAAAATGAAACGGTATAAAACGTCCACACTACATTTAACAATCATTCAGATTTTGTCGGCAATATATTGACGTCAAACAGACGATTTCAAAATGAAATGGTATAGAACTTCCACACTACATTCAACAGTCAGTCAAATTTTGTCAGCAATATATCGACTATCTGGCCGATGATCAAACCAAATGCAAGTCGCAAATAGATCATTCGTCCACATAGATGAGATTCTGGAATCATGTCACAATATCCCGTTGAAGGTTGCTTGGGTTAACTCTATACTGCTAGTTCTATCCAAGAAGATTAAGAAACACATATTTTTCATAAATATCTTAGCCTCTTAATTATATATTCATATTAACTTTCTTCCATTTGAGCATAAAACAGAATTGGTTAAGAACATTTTTTTAGTGATCCGTCTTCATACCCATCCAACCGTTCATTGGCCGTAATGATTACATCCACTGGGGTATGAGAAGGTGTTCTAGTTCTACGTCTAGCTTCCTGTGTATTGAGTAAATATAAATTTATATGAATAATTTAAATGTGTTGCAAAACTCTTACTGTGAGTGTATGGTGTAAACAGACCAACACGCAGGATAATGGAGAATGTAGGTTTATTTACAAATATGCAGGAAAACACGTAGCACAGGTACAGGAAACAATAGTTCTTGCACAGATTAGCAATGTAAACAGACAACAATTCACAGATAATAACAGTTCAGCACTTTGATATTTAGCAGCACAAACAGTCAGCAAGTAACTAGCAATGACAATAACTGCACTTTCAATAGCGCTCAGCTCACCAGCTTCCTAGCTCGCACGGCGGACGGACTCCAAAGACGTTCGCGCTCCAAGACGATCCCAGTCGTTCAACACAACCACCCGTCATCCACGCGCTCTCCTTATATAGTTTCCCCCGGCAGGCCGTGACGTCACATGGAATTATCTAGTATATTCAAGTGTATCTTCTCTCCTAATAGAAATATCGAGAAGATTCCAGCACCCCATATTTCTTCGCCAAGGTCGGGGAACCAGACGTGGCTGCTGCTAGTCATCCCATACTTATCCCTGTGAAACTCTCTTCCTAACCATAAGACTCACATTGCTGGGAAGCGACTTTCCATGTTTGTAACAAATTGAATTAATGGATCACATACAGTCTGTAAAATTTCCAAAAATAAGCAACAGTTTATAAATTGATTTAAAATATCAAATCTTGCAACTCCGCCATAGCAACATCCAGAGAAAGCAACATATTTATTCTGGTTACAGTCAAAGCATGCCGCATTTTTATTGAATAATGCAGCTGTTTTAATGTTAAATAAATGTTTTTTGAAGATAATTTATACATTCACATCAATGGCATTTCATGACAACATATCATTTCGATATCATCGAAAAACATATTAAATGCATTTAATGTTGAACGTTTGAAAAAACTGAAGAAACCAGATTACAAACTCTATAATTCTAAAGAAAATGCCAAGACGAACAAAAAGAATAAATATTGCCGGCAATATTTAAAGAAATCTTACTTCTACATATCCCCTTTCGCTCTACAAGGCATACCGCATACCATTTAATGCAAAAAGAAACTGAAACTAAAAACCAGCATTAAATCTCTTACATTTTCATCATCGAAGTCATGATGCATTCCAGTCAAATCTCTTCCGTAAGCTTTGAGAAGAAACGGAGAATTATCTTACAGCTTGAAGCCCTCAATTTGCATAATTTGGTAATAAGTGATATTCTCCAACGTGTCATTTGATCTGCAGGTTCTTCAAGAAAGCAAACCTCTGAAAAGAAAAATAGTTTATAAAAATATTCATGCCGAAGTAAAAAAAAAAACTCATGTCGCTTTTAAAGATGAGTGTGCTATAAAAGGCAGAATCTGTTTAGTAAAGCCGTCAAATATATTAACGAGTTCATTTGCATCTTTTTGTTGTTTTTATCTCGATACCCTCTCACTGGAGTTTCATGTTTATGGTTGCTTTGAAAGAAGTTTTCTGCTTAACATCTCTAAAAAGGATAAAAATGATTTATCCGGTTCCTGCCCATAGAATTTTGGGTGAGAAAGGAAGTGCCTTTTATTCTGCGAGTGATAAAAAGTTGTTTTTCGCCTGGTAAACAGGAAATACAAGAACAGCTGCTTTGCTTTGTGAAGAAATGTTCGGAGTTGTTGATGTATGATTAGTCTGTCCTGTTTTAAATGCCATAGCTCTTTGAAAAAGATCGTCCCCCTCCTCTTTATGCTTTGGGTGAAAATCATTACACATTTCTAAAATGTTCTGTAATTTATTTCGAGTGACAAAATTTTACGGATTGCCTTTGTAAATGCAGACGTAATATTTTACTTATTGACTTTATTAACTTCCTCTTTTCAATGCGTGTGAATAATGGCTTAATCATATATAAATGCTTTATAAACTACAAAAAATGCAAATTTATCACTCAGACAACAGAAAATAGCGCTGAAAAGGAAATGAATTTGGCAGCGTTACATTTGGACAAGTATCATAAAAGATTAATTCAAGAGAAGAACAGATTTATTTGAAAACTAAATACAGTTTAAACAGCATGCCATCCAATACAGCTGTTTTCTATTTTTCATGTATTCATTTCTTATACAACATTTTTATTGTAAATCCTCTCCAATACCTTCATATTTTGAGACATAACTGTCTTTGCAAAACATGAAAGAAAAAACTAATGCTACTGTTCTGCCCAATTAATTGTTGCATTATGAATATTTTGATGTCCAATCGTTTAGAAATGGCTCAACTTTGGAAAGTAAAGTTAATGCTTTCAGTTTCTGTTTGCATTTGTAAATTCGAAACATATTTTCTATTATAATATAATTTTTATATATCGGGTGCGTCATAAATTCAAAATATATTGCTCGGAAAAAATTTCGGTTTGCGCGAATATGATCAGAGGGACATTGGATTTTTTCCATTAAAAACTGATTCCAAAAGTAACCGAAAGAGGGCGCTCACACGTTATACTGAGACGTTTTATGCGAATCAGGCTATAAATTCCAACTCTTCACAGGGCTTGTGGCATCTTTCGCTGGTGCTTTTGTTCAAGGTAAGTGCGACACAATATTATGACAACGAATATTTTGCCTACATTTTGTTTTTCTCCATCCAATGCCCTCTTTATATAAAAAAAATTCAATTTATTCACATCTTCATTTCCAGAATCTTCGTCCTCTTCCGATTGCGTATCATGTTCGCAGAATCTTTCATGTTCTGAAAAAATCTCTTCTAAAACATCCTCGGGTCCATTGTCTTCATGGTCAAAGTATGGATCTTCATCAGTTTCAACTTCAGCAAGAAGTTTCCGTAAACGTTCCATTTCTTTTTTGTATAAAGTCGGCATTGTGAGCAGCAGGTAAATACTTCAGTTCGAAAAGGACAACAACGAACTGACGTTATCAGCAGCTCCAAATAACTGGTCTGTGGAACAAAAGGAAGGACGCGCGGAGTCATTCCATAATCCCAGTAACTTAAAATGTGTATTAGGCGACGAAAAATTCCGGAAATATTTTCTAAATACTCAGAAAAGGCATAGAGAGTTGACTGACTCATCTACTGATAAGAAAGGAATTAACAGGTGGTTGGTTTTAAGGGATTCGGAGTTTGCATAGGGCTTGGGGTCATAAAATGACGCCCGCGCGTCCTCCCGGGTTAGCATCTCAATTGTTCTATGGACATGCAGTTGAATAAATACGACAATGCATGTCCAAACAGACGGGGATCATTTTATTAGATAGTACTAAAACCTACACTGTTCAGGGGTTAAACTGTATAGCAAAAACTATGAAATGAGCAGCAAAGAAACAACTAGTTCGATAGGAAGTGACCATACAAAATATCCGGAATGAATGCAATAAGTGAATAAAACTTAAAGAAATATTACTTCTACAGATATCTTTCCTTATGCAAGACTCGAAGCATCCATTCTAAGCAAAAAATGAAGAAAAAAAGTATCCTCAGCTCTTTTACATTTCCATCAAGTAAATCCAAGCTACATCTATCTCATCTTCTTGGAAAGCTTTGAGAAGAAACGGAAAATTAAGCTTCATATCTCAAGCCCTCATTTTGCATAATTCGGTAATAAATGATACTTTCTAACGTGTCATTTGATCTGCAGAAAACCCAGCATCTGTATGTCAACACGGGAAGCTCTGAAAGAAAAAGAAATGTATAATGATAACCATGGTTATTTTTAGAAAAACACACGTTGCATCTGAAGATGAGAGGTCTTTATAAGGAAGAAGCTGTTTAGTAAATCCGCCAAAAGATATTAATAATCTTATTTGCATATTTTTGTTATCTTTATCTCGATACCCTTTCCTGTTGTTTCATGTTTAAAGGGTGCTGTGAAATTTTCCTGTTTAACATTTCTACAGAGGTAAAAAATGATTCGCCAGGTTCCTGCACATAGAACGTTTAAAGAAATTGGAAAGGTATTGTGTTCCGTGACTGAAAAAGTTCTTGATTTTTCGGAAACAGGAAATGATGGTGCCTCTGGTTTGCTTTTAGAAGCGATGTTTGGAGTTGTTTTCGATGACGAATGATCAATGCGTTCCGTTTTAAATATCATTGCTTTTCGAAAGCGACTGTTCTTTTTATTTTTGGTGGGTGGTGTGAGGTATCTTGGAGAAAATCGATCGAAATCATAAACCTTTTCATGCATAATATGTAAAGATCTTGTTGAGGCAAAAAAAGAAAGTTCAAAGGCTCTTTCTTTTTTTGTGCTATTTTGATATTTCAACGTGTACTAATACAGATCAAATTATTTGTATCAGCTTAATGAGGTTTTTCAATAATTCAGAAACACTTTTGAGCAGAATTAAACGAATTAATCACAGAAATATAAACCGGATTGTTGCAACATAGATAGGGTTAGTACATGAGATAAAGGAGGCAACGAAAACCCACGTAGTATCAACTGAAAATTGATGTGTTACTGACATATTTCCTATTTGTTTAATGCCTCCTAGATACATCAGGATTTTGAGCGCATGGATTATTCATTACAGTCCAGATGTTGTGCGGGCACCTGGGATACTTACAAAATCTTTGAGACATTCTTTTAGTATAATTATCTTATACGAGTAATTTGCTCAGAAACAAAGAGTTATCTATTTTTTTATTTATTCATGATTGTCGTTCATGTATTACTGATTGTATATCCATGTGTTGGACATTTTCCAGATTTATTTCGCGATCATTTGTTCCATTGTGAGTTTTGCCTCCTTCTGTGCACCGAATTTGCCATTTTATTTGATCGACAGTATTTTAACTTACCTTGAATACTAATATATATGCATTGAATGTAAGATTATTCTTAAGAGGTATCCTTTCAGACTGAATTTTATTTTTGTTTGCAATTAATGACTGCTAATCTTTGATTTAGTAATTCTTAAGGCCATGTACCTGTCCTTGACGTGACAGTCACTTATCAGTTGGCTCTGCTTTTGGCTATTGTCATCATCATGACTCATAAGAGAGACGTGCCTTCGTGATATTTAACCATGTAAATTTAATTTTTCCAAGAATTCGAAATAAATATGTAGGATGTTGTAGCCAAGTTGCCAGTAAATTTTTGGTATTTCGCGAATTCACTTACTTTGTGTGGGCATCGGACATGCCATCTTATGATAGGAAGTTGGAGTCCATAATTAGTTTACAACCAGCGTCAAACATTGGACGGTAATAAAACTAATCGGAACTATCATGTTTGATAATCAAGCTTTTACTCAGACTTTGACAAGATTGCTCTGTATCACTTTGTTGCTAAAGAGAAAATGTAATGCTGACTATCATTTTGTCCGTGCAACTGCATTACAATTCTGAATTTTTTCATATATTTCCAATTACTCATATTTAAATTATTTTTTCGACTATTTAGGTCTACTTCATAGTGTTGCGTATTATGAAATATCTAATTTCTTGTGTAAAAACTGGCACGACAAGAATACGTACTTATCACCATTCTCTTTACTTTTTAAACGACTCAAGCATAATGTTAGAGAAATAATTTTGCCTCAGGGGTATATTTGCAAAAGCTTTGAAAATTAATAACTTCCTGGAATAGATTGAAGTTCCTAAGAAAAATAATACACTTTTGTCATGATTCCAGAATCTTAGCTTTGCAATCTATAGAAAAATGCTATATTTCCAAATTCAGCACATGACCTATTACCAATGTACTCGTTAAATCTGCTCATGAGCCAAATGTGGCCATTCTGAGCAAGAACCTTTAAGGTAAAAATTGTATTCGCTATAAAATTAAATGTATTGTAAAAAAAATTAAAATATAGCATTTTAAACCTATGATATGAAATCCCAAGTGAAACGAAAATTGAGAAAATAATTTAAATTTTGCGATAATATGAGACCATGATAACGAAAAACCTATGACTAAAGTCCCTGGTGAGATGACGGACAGTATTAAAGACACAAATGCTTAAGAAATTAAATTGTTCTTCGAAGAAGCTTACAGATCAGTTCTTACGAGAATATAGGTAATAGCTTAATTTAGCTTAATAAGAATATAATACATATTTAATAACTTGGTTCTCAAAGGGCTCTTTCATACTACCCAGATAGCAATTTTAGTTTGCAGCAATCTTGCTCTGCAAATCTGCAGCAAGTCTGACACGGCAAGGGCGCAAGCTTGAAACAAGTTATTCACCACAACTCGAACTTGCCGCAAGCTTGTTGCATCAAACTATAGCAAAAACCGATTACGCAAACAAACTTGGGATTCGAAACCCCGACAACCCACTTCATAGCCAGACGCCTTAGCCAATCAGCCAGCGGAACTCTGATAGGGGAAGACAGATTGCGCTAATAGATCGTGCATCTACACGTTTTATTTTAAACTGTTTTCTTGATTTCATTATTTTTTTAATTTTGAGTTGAAAATATCATTTAAAGTCAAAGGGAGAGCGATTGTCGCTAATAACTACGTTTTGCTAGTAGAATAAATTATGAAATTAGAGTTCAAAAGTAATCACTTTTAAAAATATGAGACAAACTGTAAGTTATTATTTTTCAACAAACATTGACTATTTTTTAGGTTTAATTTTGTTTATGAACGTTAAAATTTTAACATTAAGAAAAAGACAATATATAGTTTTCTTTAAAATGCGAGTTCTATATTTAGTAAAAAGAATTGTATAGTGAAGATAATTTTTCAAATTATTTTTTATAAAATGACCTAGTTAGTTTTCTTACAGATTATCATTGATTTGTTGAGTTAATAAAGAGATGGACGGTCTAGGAGATGCTATTAAAAATCGAATGTTTTCTTAAAAATAGAGACTAAGATCAAAGCCAGATATATACAACTGTATCCAGGTCGTGGTGTTTAAGTGTGACGTATCAACTTTGCAGCAAACTTGTTTTGCAATTGTGGTGTGAAGTGTGTCAAAACAACTTCACATCAAACTTGTTTTTCAAGTGGGTTGGTCGATTATGCTTTGTTACTTTGCAGGAAGTTTGCTGCAAAATTGTCGCATCAAGTTTGTCATGACAAACTAATATCAAGAAAAATCACACTTGCTGCAATGTGCGTGCTATCTGGACAAGTTTTCTTGAGTTGGTACTTTCAGTCTTTTAGATTATTTAGACTTCGGGAATTAGGCGTTTGGGATACCAACTTTGTTGGGAACATCTTCAATAAACCGAAGCTCTTATTGTAAAATCAATCCCAAGTAATTTTTCTATTTATGAAAGTTAAACATAAATGTAATAATTAAAAGTTTTTTTCATATCTCAATAAACAAACTGAAGCTTTAATGAATTCTTTCTTTAAAATTAATTCAACAAATATATAACTTGTGAAGTTCATGAAAAATGCTTATGATGAGGTATTCAGTGATGTATGCATCAAATTGAATTCAGGACTTGTAATTTACTTCACAGTAAGATAATTTATTCTTTTAAATAACAATTTTATCCGAAAAATAATGGAAAATAAATGAGGTTATAAGAAAATTTTTCTATTTTCAAAACATAGCTATGAAACATATTTGATTTTAGAACTGTAACGTGTGTTTCAAATATTTTAAATATTCCATTTTCCATAAAATGATTTTATACGAGAAATATTTTAAATTACTTTGAAAGCATCTGCTGTTTAAAATTTAAACTGCAGTAACAAATGTGTTTGTAGTGTAAATTTTCCGCCTATCATACATAAACCATTAAACGAATAAAGTGCATAAACATACCCGTAAGTATCGTGTATATTTCGAAAAATACCACTATAACTGTGAGGGGAAAATTGAGATTTTATTTATTTAAATTTTAAGGGATTATATCTCATTACTGAATATTTTTCATATCGGTTTCGTTTTAAGTATACTTTTCACCGTGCGGAATTTTGAAAGAGTGATATTTTACATATAAATAATGATATATTTTGAAACGTTTTTGAAAAGCTGCAAATAGTAATTTATATGCTTAGGGTTTAATTTATTTCGGATTATTTTTCTTGTTATATTGATGCATGTATTTTTCTTTGATAAATAGATTTATATCGTGAAAATGAAACTATATTTAAGCGGAAATGAACCGCATTTGGTGATATAAGTGAATCAATTTTCTTTATCCTTAAGACTCTAAAATCTATTAACGCGACAAATATTCTGTAACGTATTTACAATCAGAAATATTCCCTACCATATTTAATAAACTTAAAACTACACTTGTTTTTTCTCAATTTTAATAGAGATTTAATTCTGTTTACTTGATGCAGGCACTAAACACTTCAATAAACATATTTTTTTATCTTTATTTTTATGTATAGGTTTTATTATTTTAAAACAGCTAACATATATTGGTGTGTTTTAACTCCGCAAAATATAAGTATTTTGTTATCATTTCTATTTATCTCTTAAATTCAATTATTGCCGAGGAAATATTACTTTACTGTTTATTACACTTAAAATTCAACCAATTTAATCGACAGAAATTTGTGAGGAAAATATTGAAATTTCGAAAAAAATTTTGCAATGCTAAAATTCTCTCTCATAATTTATTTTATATTTCCATTAGGATCCTAAAATACTGATATCAGATTTACCGACACTCTAAAGCAATGTCGTTATTACATCAAAATGGATTTCTTTTTAGAACCACTGAAATAATACAGGTGAAAAAAATTGAAATAAATGATTACCTATTGAAATACATCTTTAGAATATTGAGTTTCGTAAAATTAGTTTTTTTACGCTCTTTTTTTAACTTGAATTGTTTTCTATACTTTTTTGTTAAGGATTGCAGAATATTTATACTGTCATTGTAGCATGCTTCCTTCTTTGAGAAATCATAGTAGGGCCATTCCAAGCCAAATCATCCAGGGGTGGACAAACAAGGTTGTCAGATTTTGATGAAACTTGGTGAGTATGTTCTATCCATGGATATAAGTACATTTACCAGATTTTAAGTTAATGTGTCCATTAGTTTCTGAAATGCAGCACTTTAAAATTTTGTTGAAAACGTTAAAAAGTCATCGATCGCACATTTGACAACCATGCATACTTTTATAATTTTGCTAGAAAACAGTTAATTTTGAAGATAGAGAGCTAAATTTTTTGCAATTTGTTCAGTATTAAATTATGAATAGAATTATATAGTTAAATTTTAGATTTAAGAGAACTGAAATAGTTTTAAGAATGTTTAAACAGCAAAATTGAGATTGATTCAAAACACTGATATGTATCCAGAAACTACTGAATAACATGAGTCTGTCTCAAAACACCCTAAACCCATTATATCACTGAAAAC
>BGPR01009282.1:0-10833 GCA_013235015.1 Araneus ventricosus | reverse complement strand
ACTCAAAAACTCAACGAGCAAGTTGGAGGAAATTCGACACATAGGTACATCACCGACATTGTTGGTCACTATAAAATTTTGTGAAAAATCTCTGTATGGGTTGACTGTTTGCTAGTAAGTCTATTCATGTGCTATGAACACAATAACACAAAAACTGAACGATTTAGTTGAAGGAAATTTGTCCTATGGGTATATCACCGACATTGTTGGTCGATATAAAATTTTGTGAAAATCCCTGTATGGGTTGAATGTTTGCCAGTCTATCTATTCATTTGCTATGAACACGATAACTCAAAAACTCAACGATTAAGTTGAAGGAAATTCGTCCTATGGGTATATCGCCAAAATTGCTGCTCAGTGTCAAATTTTGCACCAGATCTTTTTATGGTTGACAGTTTGGCAGTCTGTCTATTCATGGACATATGAAAACGATAATTCACAAAAGCAACGAACTAATCAAATAAAATTTGGTATGCGGACATCACATCAAAGTTGTAGTTAGCATTAAATTTTAGACCCTCTCGTTCAAAGGAAAGAAGTCCACGATCAATCTTAATTCTAATCACAATATAGGGTATTTACAAAAGAATACCTCTACTTTGAAAGGCTAAAATTATAAAACAAAAGAAGTTGCAACCTTATTGGACAAATTATAACAAAAATAACAATTTAACCCTCTCACACCGAGCGAGGAGGTCCCGGGTTGTCTAAAAATTCCCCCCTAAGTGCGACGAAGGCCGGTCTGAAGCGGTTGGCTTCTTTTGAGGGGAGGTGAGGTTCTGAGATCGCCTAGGAGATAAGCAAGGTATGGGATCCAATTATCCTCGCCAACCACAGCTGATTTACCTGCGCTTTCAGGGAAGTTTATAGCAGGGATGGGGGTAAATGATAACCCAGGTTGGAAAAGTCCAATTCATGTCGCTTTATCTCCAAATTTCTCGGTTTCAAAGGAGCTAGAAGAAAAATGTCGCCTCGGGATTAAAGAGTTAAAGTTTATAAAATTAAAAATGTTGAAGGTGACCACCCCCCAGAAACACGTTCGATATCCAGCTGATAGGAGAAGTCATCGCACACTTTTTGAAGCATGTTCTATGGTACAGTTTGGATGCCTGCAATTATTCGTCACTATTCGCTGGTGGTGGCGCAAAAATGCTAAATAAAGAACTTATGAACTTGTTACTCACTACATTTTGTAGAATGGAGCGCTTACTTGCTTTGTTTAGGAGACGCAATCATTCAAATTTGCGGCATTGTTTTGCAAACACCCTGTATCACGAATTAAAAATATATAACATCACGTCCTCAGTTAGTCTCCGTCCACTAACTGGATAAGAAAGGATGTTGTCGTCTTCTTTCAATATGGCCCTTTCCCTGCCAACCTCAAAAGATTTCACCTTTTTGTATATTGCAGTTGTGGTGGAATTAGTACGGCACTTCACTATTCCACGGTGTGTGTTCTCACAGTGTCTTGGCATATGAGGAAGCCAGTTCCAAACTTCGAACAAGAATGGCTGAAAAGAGTCGATTTTGTAACATCATGCCCTCAGTTAGTCTCCGTCCCACTAACTGGATTAGAAAGGATGTTATCGTCTTATCTCAACATGGCCCTTTCCCTGCCAACCTCAAAAGGTTTCACCTTTTTGAATATTGCAGTTGTGGTGGAATTAGCACGGCACTTCACTATTCCACGGAGTGTGTTCTCACAGTGTCTTGGCATATGAGGAAGCCAGTTCCAAACTTCGAGCAAGAATGGCTGAAAATAGTCGCCAATAACCTCGTGTCCAGGCATAAAATTCGCAGGATTGTCAAATTCATAATAGAAAACAGAGATCTTTTCCGGCCTTCCTAGCCTTCAATTTTCCAGCGAGCTGTACCAACAATCCAGCATGCTCCAAATTACCGGACATCCCCCGCCTTCAAAAAAAGAAGGGTAAAACAACATCTAAGGAAAAGGAGGCTATTACGAACTAATAGTGTACAGTCGAAAATGCCTGTGCTGTACATAGTGTAAATATTTTTTTCTTTTTTTGTTTTGTTTTTCTTTTTTTCTTAAATAAAATTCCCGTGTCTTGTCCATCAAACCGTTCAGTGACCGGTCTGGTCAAGGGTACGGGGGTAAGAGACGGCATTCTGTTCTGTATTACGAATTAGAGAAAATTAGTCCCATTTGTATAACAAATTATTTTCTAAGAAATCATTGCAATTCTAATGTCACCTTTAGCATCTTATGTTCTGATGCTACTTTTCGCTTTATATTATATATATATTTATTTTCTTTAGAAAATAAATATTTTTATCCAATGTTTTCTATTTCTTCAAATCTTATAGAACAAATTCAAGCTGTAGAGTGATATATATAAACACTATATCTCCTTAAATGTATGAAGATTCCCAGACCGAACTTCATTTCTCCAAAGAGAAACAATGAAAACTTTTACCAAAAGTATGAGAAGTTATGCATTCCATCTCAAGTAATTCGGATTCCGAGATAAAACACATTGTACCAATTTCGCTGAATCAACAACCACACATTATTCATGATACTTACTGTAGCAGGAACTCAAAATTTACGAATGATTTTCGATGAGCTCGAAGTTTATGATCCTGCAGGCTGGGGTATAAGTGATTCCAGTGGCGCGTTTGATAGTGCTCGAGAGAAGGAAGAAAATCCCCTTTTGCTTCGTATGGATTGAATATTTATTGATCAATTTTTCACAGAAATCGCTCCGAGAATTTTAACGAAGTGGGGATGCTAGGAAATACAGGCCATTCGCCTCGATTTTATTTGAGACTATCGATTCTGGTTTAATGTATCTTTCGTGGAGATATTTTTCACTCTTGGATAGGTCTGCGGAGGATAACTCCTACTCTGGATTTATTATAGGTCAGTTTAATATTTTATTTTGGAAATAAATTTTTGTGAAGCTCGGATAAAATATCTGTAATTCATTTTATTTAATAAATCAGTATTGTTTTGGATATAATTGATTTCAAGGAAGAAATTTATAATCGCATGGTCTAAAGAAAATATAATATACCATATTTTCATAAGCACAGATTCTTTATAGGATTTCAACATCTGGAATGCATTAGTTAGAGTAAATATACATTAAATGTGACATTCTGTTGACTATTTCCTTGTGTAAACCCAAAGACTGCATTTTTAATTTGAATTTTGAAATGCATTAGTTAGAGTAAATATACAGTAAATGTGACATTTGTGACATTCTGTTGAATATTTCCTTGTGTAAACCTAAAGACTGCATTTTTAATTAGCATTTTGAAATGCATTAGTTAGAGTAAATATGTGTAAATATGTATAATAGTAATGTGACATTCTGTTGAATATTTCCTTGTGCAAATCCAAAGACTGCATTTTAGTTAACATTTGCATTTTTAGCATTTTGGAATGCATTAGTTAGAGTAAATATACATTAAATGTGACATTCTGCTGAATATTTTCTTGTGTAAATCCAGACTGCATTTTTAGTTAGCATTTCCATTTGTTAGCATTTTGAAATGCATTACTTAGAGTAAATATACATTAAATGGATTTATAAAAGGAAAGTGTAATATTTAATTTTAGAAACAAATTTCTATGTAGTTCTGATAAACTATTTGTAATTCATTTTTAAATGCATTGTGTTTTATATAAATGATTATTAAAAAAGAATCTCATAATCTCATTAACTGATCATGTATAAAGATATATTAACTGATTTCAAATGTTTGATTGTAATGTTTCGATTATATACACCTTAAATGTGTTCTGATTCTTATTCTTCTGTGCAAGTCCAATGACTGCTTTTTCCAATGCATAGTTCGGAATCATGGTTTTAAGTTATTTAAGAACTAATCTGACGGTGAAATGATATCAAATAAAGAAATAATAAATGATAGTGCCGTGGAGTTTATTGAAATTATTAAACATACAGGAATATAGATACGATAGAATAAATGAAAAACTTTTATTCGATTTTTATTAGCAGGCATATATTTATTCGCTAATTTCTCAACTTATATCATAAAATATATATTCCGGTTGTTTTAAAAATGGTTTGTTCGCAGTCCCTCTGCAAGGTTAAAAATTATTATGTACACACGGCGGAAAAAGAAAACGAAATCAGGTGTCAACTTATGTGGGATTAATCAAAAAGACTATTTTAATTACAAAGCATTTTTTAAGAAAAGAAATATAGAAATTTATAATAAATCCATATAAAGCTATCACATGAATGTTTGCTTTAAGAAAAATATTTCAAAGATTTTGTACTCTTCTAGACCACCTCGAGTAGGTGGATGAGATGGGTATATAATTCCGTCGTCATTGTGAATTTTCTGTTACAGGCTTTTTTGTTCTAAGGTGCATTTTGGGTGGAAACTTTTTGTTTTCTGGTATTTGTTCGGCTAGCACTTTTTACCGACTTTTCTCCAGCTTCGGCACTTTTGTTTCGGCTGGTGGCACCTTTAGTGCACTTTTGATCCTATGCCTTTTTGTTCATGGTGAGCACTTTCATTTGTTGGTTCGTGTGGCACGAGTTTGTTTTACATGAGTGGCAATTTTTGCTTTACTAGTAGCATTTTGAGTTTCCAAGATCGTGACACTTTTTTTTGTTTCAGCTGGTGCCACTTTTTTGTTTCAGCTGGTGGCATTTTTTTGTTTCGGCTGGTGGCACTTTTACAGCTGATGGCACTTTATTTGTTTCCATGGTGGCACTTTTTTGTTTCAGCTGGCAGTATTCCTCTACCTTTGTGCCTTACTGGATATGTCACAAATAGAACCACTCCAAGACTGGGTACAATGGAGAGAAATTATATCTTCTAATGACTTAAAACAGCTTAACACTTTCCTATTTGTTCGTCAAAATGCCATATCTATAATCTATGCAACATAGCAACTACAACGCAATTTACACTTTAACCCTATCATACTGAGCGAGGCGGTCCGGGGCCCTTGAAATTTCCCCTAAAAGCTACGAAGGCCAGTCTGGGGTGGCTTGCTTTGAGGGGTAATGTTCTGAAATCGTTTAGGTGGAAGCGGGTGGAGGTCCACTTATCCTTGCCCATTTATGTGCGCTTTAAGGGAAGGTTATAGAAGGGGTGAGGTGGTGGGGTAAATGACCACTCAGGTTGGAAGTTGTTGTTGTTTCTTGTCCAGTTGTTCTAGGCCTCAGCTAGACCAAGTCCAAGTCCGCCTGCCACAGAAAATATATGGTGAACGATTCATGGTAAAGGAGGAGAGGCAGCTTCTGCTGGCACGCAGACCTTGGACGCCCGAGGGAAGAGATCGACTTTTGCCAATTGTCTTTTTATGCTTTAGCTGTGTAAAATGGAATGAGCCTTTCTACGCCTTGGGGACCCTGCCAGGGAGAAAAAATAGACGTCATCGGCCCATTCACCAGGGCCACCCCTACACGTATGAGGAGCATAATATGATTTTGGGGGGGGGAGGCTGGGGTAACGTCCAATTTATGTCACATCCACCCTAACATCCCATCTTTAAGGCTGGGAAAAAAGTCAACTCGGGATTATAAAGTTAAATATTAAGTTAATAATAAAATATTCATATATTTTTTGTTTTGATTCCTTCGAGTAAGATTATTTTGTCTAAACCTAAATGTGAATCATCCCTCTTAATAAATATTCTTGCCAACAGACAGTGTGCGGAGATCATTGTTACTCATTGTTAAGCCAGATTCAAACCAGAGTTGGAAATTCTCCAATCATGAGCCGAATGATGCGTGCGTGAACGAATTGCGAATGTTCTTTTAATTTGCGTGGTTTAGAAAATAATCATCAAGGATTTCCTATCTCAATTGAGTGCAGAAATTGATGCTAGGCTTCTGCTCCTGCCATGCAATTACTGACAGCTGCCTGCATTTAATTCAACACACCACTGAAGTTCATTTTTCAAATGCTTAATGAAGGTGCAGATATATTGCATTGTAACAGCCAGGAAATGAAATCATTTAACAGAAACAGAAGTATAACATTCTTTTTTCTGGACCCTAAACGCTTGCTTGAATTCAAATGCCTCATTTGGTGATAAACTGCTTCTCCAGATCACTTTAACATGGTCAATCCACTGAATACTAAAATATAAATTGATTGCTTGTATTTATTATGTGTTACCTTAGAATAGGCGTCGGCAACTGGCGTTTACGCAACCGCATGTAGCTCTTTCAGGGCATAATTACGTGGAACAGTTTATCTTTACATGGAACAGTTTTACTTCATACTTCTATTTAATTATAAATTTTTGCATTTGGACATCTATCGATTTACGGAGAGACATATGTTTTGGTGGAACAGGCGTTTCGAACATGAAATTTATCTAAAATCATCTAAGAAATCAACTTATCAATCTAGCAACCGATTTTCTTGATTGGACCGGTGACAACTTTTTTTAAGCTGCTTTTTTCTACTTTAAAGTGTATTTATAAAAAGATAATTGTACTGTTTTGAAGACAAATAAACTATAAAATATATTCTAACACTTGTTTTTCGTTAAAATTATTTCTCCATCACATTACACCTAAAATTGTTCAAGTGGTTCAATTTCTGCGATTATACCATACACGCTTTTAAAATCCAAAACACAATGAAATTCTACTGCCCATGTAGCACAAAGATATTCTATAATATTGTACAATATCGTATAATATTATATAATGTTGAACAATATCGCATAATACTATATAAAATGATAAATACGTATATATATATAATATCGTGATATTATATATATGACATTTATATATAATATTGTAAATATTATACATTATAAATATTATATATATAATATATATAATACTATTAATAATAAAAATATAAAAATATATATATAAATATAAGTAATAATTCGACAATATTAGTATAATACACTGACAATGTAATTTACTATTGTGCAAATGTAAAATATTGAACGATATTGTGGATAGGGGCTAGTAGCTGCTGGGTAATGAGGACTTCGCACAGATCATTTTACATTTGTCCAGTAGTCTGACAAGTCACCAGTCAAATGCATAATAACAGTGGAGTTTAAAAGAATGGGTATGTTTAGGTTGGGGTAAATCAGATAAAATTTTAAGATATTAGAATTTATCTCTAAAATTTACCAAGAATAATATCAAGAAATAAAAAGTGAACTCTTTAATAAATGCCAGCATTTTTTCTTTTTTTTCTGGTTCGTGTATAAACGCGCCTGTTGAAATTAGTCGATTTATTTATTACTTTGAAACTCAATTAAATACAAGAAATTTAGCTAAGACTGTTAGCTTCATTTAAGACAAGAATAACAAAATTCATTGGAAGTGAAAAGTACATATATTTATGTTCTTAATCTTGCCAACTAACTTTTCGGCAATAATTTAATATCCGTGTCACTATCACAGCATAAATGCTTATTTATTTTCGTTGAACATCTTTGATTATAAACTATTTAGTCAAAATATATTTGTGATCTCATTCTAATTTTAATAGCTAAATACATTTGAATTATATAGTACCTGATTTTGCTGTTTAAGGTTTAAATTAATCCTGGAATTCATTACACAGAAACTCTATAATATATTTAAGATGAACACGAACTAAAAGTGTGAAAGGCGTTGATTTCTAATGATGTTTATTCAAGAAATATGGAGCAGTCAATTTGTCCAATATCCCATTAGCGAGCAAATAATATAATGGTTGCCTGTGGGCGATTGTTTGCAATTCCAGTGTGTGGGCGTCAATGCAGGGGTTTGTATTCATCTATTTCTCATTTGGAATTAATGCGGTTGAGTTTCAAAACTTAAATCGTTGTATTTTATTTTGTGAAAACTTAAAGAAATTCTCATTCATTCTACAGCACATATTTATATATCTTAGATATATATTTATTTAATGAAAATTATTGGTAGGTATGCATGAATTTAGTACACTCTTCTAAAGCTAATTTAATCATAAAAATATCCATTCAAAATTGCAATAATATTCATTTCTAAATTGAAGTGTTCGATTTGAATTAATCTAAAAGTCAGTAATTTATCGCGATGTATACTGAGTCCCTACATAAAGTCCCTCACACTACTTTAACTCCAGAACAACTGCGCACTATAGACGTAAACGTGGTGTCTAGGGTATATAAAGGTGGCTATGCATACGATGAAATCCAATTGGAGCGCTACCTGAACCAAACGTTCCTACCCGAACACAACTCGATATAGAATCAAACTTCCAACTGCAAAATTATCCCTTTGAGGGTGAATGTGGGACGGTCTGTCCAAATTTTAAATATTTTTAAAAACATACTTTTATAAGTTATTTTGAATGGATTTTTTATTGTGATTTTGTGCAATTTTACTGACGAAAATAATTTTAATGGATATTTGAAATTTTATACAAGCTAAAAAAATTACAGCACGTGTGAAAATTATTTGAACAGGAGATTGTGTCCGTCTAAGACAGCCACAAAATAAGATCTCATATTTTCTTCAACAAGATCTCAGATTTTATTGTACTACAGAAGAAGAGACTCCGTAGATGGGTGCTAGAATGCTTAAAAAATAGAGAAAAAATCATGAAAAAACAGAACACATGAACCAACTGACACTAACTTTCCTTTTGCGTCGATAAAAGTGCTGTGTTTCTTGAACTGATTTTCAAAAAATAAAGAGATTGATTTAGAATATCCTGACTTGTTTGTTGATAAATACGTCCATTCGGTATTCGAAGAAAATGCAAGGTGATTTTGCCTTTCTTGGAGTTAGACCAGTGGAATATGAAAATCAAAATTACGAACACTCCAAACATAAGGAAATCTACTTCCTCTCAAAACCCGCAGGGTACGAACCACTCTCCGAGATTCTAAGACATCTGTTCATGACCCCTCTGGACAAGCCACTGTACGCTGCGTGTGAATTTCTTTTTTGCTTTCATTAGCGACTTGGACGATGATTATATTGTGATGTCTTTAAAATATTTTTAAATCCATAATTTTTGCGCAATTCTTTTCATTTATAGTTAAAAATATTTTTTTAGATTGAATTTTTTGATGATTATATTTGAAAAAAATCAGTCATCAAAAGGTAATTTCAGTCTATTAATTCTTACATTTAAAAAATGTGAATAAATCATTCCAATGCGACTTCTAGAAAATGTTTGTTCAGCCATGCAATGGCGGTACAAAAGTCGTGAACCATCTCTTTTGGTTTTGTTTTGAATGTTATTATTAACTAGTATAAGTTTTTTATAGCGTTATTTTAATCTGATTTATACAATTAATTAAAATTTTTGAAATTAATACTGTACAAAAGAAACGATTTATGTATTTCATAGTACAGTAAAACAAAAGGTTTAACTAGAAAGAAATTAATCTTTTAGTATTTTTAAAGTATTTTAGAAAATACTATAGCTGATTCTATTTTGAGATTAGAACTTGTTAAATAAAGATATTCCTATTTTTTTGTTGGCTGCATAGACTCAGACTTGGTAGTTCAAGAAAAACTTATGCTGGTTTTATTTCTTTTGAGGGACAAAATGTTGAGAGAAGCAACCGCTGATCGCAGTAATCATTCTTCGTTAAAGCACTCAAAAGTCTACAAGTTTTTTGAAAATGCTTTTTTTGTGAGTTAAAATGTACTTAGATTAGTGAGAAGATAGAATCCCTATTCCTCCTGTTAGTACTGATAACTACTGTACAACAAATTTGAACCTTTTTTTCTGTCCTTTATATGAAATATGTATTCTGTATAAGACAAAGGTGCTGATTCATATACAAAGCAAAATGGTCCATCCACGTACTCGTTTTGTAGGAGCATATGCTTCTTATATTTATACAATTGAGTTGTACAGAAAAATATAACAGAGCTTGATTTATAAGAAACACAAACTCTAAAATGATTTTTTTGGCTCGTTTCCTCTTGTAGGCATGCTGATTGATGTGTCCTGATAACATACCAGCAATGTTCAGCTAGCATACTTCGATTCATCGTCCACTGAAACGCTTTTCAAACATAAGAGATGTCACTGTGAACTTTCCCATGCTAATCACTAATTGCGCCAAGGTTTTGAGGAAAGAAGTTCAGATGTGAAGTCCAAAAGTGTGAGTTCAGTGTGTTATTATGACATATTGCAACCCTATAACAACACGAAAGCATTTCACCATGTCACCAACAAGATCTTCATAGTTTTCTCACTTGCTTTATTTCAAGGAAATGTGTTAATTCGGATTTGAATGCCAGCCAGGCTGCTTTTTCTGTTCTGACAGTTTTTTTCTTAAATACTTCATCACGAAGTCTGTTAATTTAGGGGCCAATAAACATCCCTCTTTTACCTTTTCATCCAATGTTTGAATTTGTCTCTGAGAATCAAGAAAGCCACTTCACCTCTGCCAGAGCTTTACAAATATTTCCATCAAACCGAGTTTAATGCAATGGTGGAAGAAAGACATTGACCAGTTCACAAGTGTTCCCATATGTTATATGTTTTGGTGCCAGGAGATGAATTTTTTTTCCTTGAGGCCACTTTTTTTACGATGTGTTTTTGTGGATTTTGGAGTTAAAATGGAGTTTTGAAAAAAGAGGTTCGTGGTAAACAAAAATCAATTACCGATTCGTTATTTTTTTCAGAAAATATAAAGAAACACATATTTTCATATCTAAAGGACATTTTTCATGTTGTGACAGTGTAATCATATTTCTCAATCATCTCATGCCTTAATTTATTGTGGGCTTATTCACGAGATGAATTACTATTATCAAAAGAATTTCGACTCCTTACATTTACGTAGAAGAACATCTCAATTAACCTAGAAAAATTCTTTGACTTCAACACTTAGTACCTGCATGTCAA